>ML864050.1:5451-22772 GCA_009831015.1 Picea engelmannii | reverse complement strand
TTAAATATGTGACCTTTGTGCGCACACCATGAAATAAGGACAACCCTTATTAGTATTAAGGTAATTGATATGCCAATAAGCAATTACTCAATCATCTTAGGAAGAGATTGGCAAGATTTGATGGGTGGATACCTCTCACTCGATGGGACACACTTATCTATTCCTCGGAATGGTAAAAACATCATAGTCCTTAGAGAGGGAAGGATTTCACCTTACATAGAAAGTGTTCCACAAACTAATGTGAATTACATCAAAGCGGACCTAGGGGTGTATTCCATCTTTGCCGAGGAGGATAACATTCCCTTGGAACAAATCGACTTAGATGACGGTATGTGGCACATGCACTTTGATGGTTCATGCTCTAATGAGGGTAACGGAGCTGACATTATCTTGATTTCTCCTGTAGGAAAAATCCATAACTTTTCTTATAGGTTGGAGTTTGCTTGCACGAACAATGTCACTGAATTCAAAGGTTTATTATTAGGCATTGAAAACGCCTATAATCTTGGTTGTGGTCACCTTACAGTTTTTGGAGATTCCGAGCTTGTTGTGAACCTTGTATGTAAGATATACTCTCCTAGCAACAAGTTGATGAAACGATACACCCAAACAATTTGGGCACTTATCTCGAACCTATTATCTTTCAACATTACTCATGTTAAGAGGGAGTTGAATTCAATGGTTGATCGGTTAGCTTTTTTGCAGTCTCTCCTAATCGACAACTTTTGCCACACAGACTTGATTGTATCTTTCAAGCCCTATATCATCCACATATCCCTGACAATATAGAATCTTGGCAAGTCTTCCCTAGCAATGAGAGAATCTGTGCTTTCATTCAAAATGAACCTTATAAGCCCAAGGATCCATAGAAGATAACAAGATTCCTAAGGGCTTGACTCCTCTAGAGAGTTCGTTTTCATTGAGTGATGTAGGCAATAAAGAGAAACAGAAAGAAGAGGAGTCGAAAAGGAAGGTGGGTGAAACCATCTCCTTGAACATTGGGACACCCGAGTCTTCAAAGAATGTTAAGATAGGTGCTCAATGTTCTGATGAAGAGAAGATGAAGTTTGCCAAGCTGCTTGGCGAATTTCAAGATGTTTTTGCTTGGTCTTATGAGGATCTTCGTGGTTTTGATCCTGCTCTTATACATCATTCATTCCCATCAAGGAAGGCATAAAACCAGTTAGGCAAAAACAAAGGCCTATCAACCCTGCACTGGAAGAAACTATTCGAAAGGAGTTGGAAAAACTCTTGAAAGCTGGAATCATCTTTCCGGTCAAATATTTTGAATGGGTTTCCAATTTGGTTCCTGTTCAGAAAACAACCAGTCAGATCAGATTATGCGTCGATTTTCGTGCATTTAATCAGGCTATTATAAAATATCACTTTCCTCTCCCTAACATGGAAATGATTCTGCAACAAGTTGCATGGTCACAGATGTTGCCCCTACTTGACGGTTTTTCGAGTTACAATCAAATCAAGGTAAAAGAGGTAGATAAATACAAAACCACCTTTATTACTAATTGGGGTACCTTGAATTACAAACGTATGTCTTCTGGCTTATCTAATGCGAGTACCACTTTTAAAAGACCTATGGAAATAACTTTTGACGATTTGATCGGTAAGATCATTCATGTATATCTTGATGATCTAATCATGTACTTTAAAAGGCTATCAATTGTCTCAAAGTTTCAAGAATTATGGCTGGGTCCTTTCAAGATCATTTTTTTCCTGGGTACTAACTCTTACATTCTAAAATATTTACAGGAGCAATTGTTTTCCTACATCACTAATGGTTCTCACTTAAAACACTACATGGAACCAACTTGAAAAGTTTTAACGTTGTTTGGATTTTATGTATATTAGTAGTCTGGTTTTGTTTTCATTTTCACCATTTCTTTTCAATTTTGATTTTACAGTAGTTTAAATTCTGCTTTCCTTTAAATAGCTTTTCTGTTGCTTTTACAATTCTATCATTTTATTTCTGTTGTTTTTTATTTTGCAGTCATATTTTTGTCATGAATTTTATTGCTTTTCATCGTTTTAGTTTAATTTTGGTTAAGAATAAGATGTTGGATTAATTCTTCCACAGTGACACTCCTGTGAGGTATTGTTATTCAATAATGATCAAGATTACACAATTGTTACGATGTTCCCCCTGAAAGCATAATTGAATTTGTTATCTGCTTTCACTGTTGTCTTATAAAGAAATTGGTTACCTCCTACTTCTGCTTTCCATTTCTTCATCCATTTGAGAGTTAAAAGAGAAAGTCCATAATTTTTTTCTCCTTCAAGACAAGAGAAAAATATGATTGAATGATTATGCATACAGGGATAAACCCCCTCATACTTTAACATTTTTCATGAGTTATTCCCAAATTCCCAATCATTTTTCCATTAAATCCGCTCACTTCCTCATGTTGCATAATCATTATGGTTATACCTTATTGATCCGTTGTTCTTGGTATGTGAGACCATACATTCTGAGTTCTTAATCTGGTGGAAACAAATTTCCATGTGGAGTTGCCAGTTTGTTGATGATAAAAATCACAACAAGGATTTTGCCCGCAAAGTATTGCTAAAGCCTATTATTTAAACTATGCTAATGATATATAATACTAGTACGTGGGACCCCCTTGTAGACTGGAGGTTCAGAGATAGTCTTATCACACATTTTATGTTGTTATTTCGATGTTGCTTAAAGGGTTCTATATGATTGATTATGTGGTCTTGGTTTGTTTGCGACAAAATGGCAGATGGATAATGCATTCTATGTGTTGGTTCCGTTATTCTAAGCTCTAAATTCCATGTTATGAATGGCTTATATTTACTATTATTACATTTGATATTGTCGCCATGATTCATTACATGTTACACCTGCACAAGACACTTGTTAATAACAACAAGAAACAAGAGCAATGGAAAGAGACTTATGAAAAAAATCCAAGAAGAGGAACTATACTATGTTATGCTATGTTGTAACACCTTGTTTCCCCCAGTCTGTAAAAATAACTATATTGGCCAAGAACTATGGCAAACTCAAAGATGTGAATGTTTGATTAGATAGACCTTTGTATAAAAGGTCGATGAATGTAAATTATATCATGAACATGTGTCGCATGATTGTTGGGAGGGGGGTGTGCTGAAAGAGACCACGATGGCGGATGAGAGGTGGTGGAAGGGGTTGGGAATGGTTGCGTTAACTTCCACCGAACCCAAAACCATACTGGTTTGTACATGCTCGGAAACCAAAAGCTCACTCTCAGACCCCAGAATGAATTACCCGTCCGGATGGTAGGTGGGGAGGCTCCTCATGAGTTAATGAGGGGATGGGGGTGAACCGCCCATCCATAGAAGCCCTCAGAACTGACCACAGTGGGGAAATTCGCGCCACACGTGAACTTGCAGGACAAAGAAAGAAAGGAAGTGTGGGGAGAGGGGATCGCGTGCGACAGGGAATCGTGAAGGGAGAACCAGAAGAACTCTAAAAATAGAGTGAGTCATGAGAAGAGGAGAAGGAGAGTAACCTTCATCCTTGACTTCCGACGAGCGGGAAGTAGGAGACTGAGTCTCAAAGCATCGTGGTCTAGCTCGGGGGTGGCTAGTGGTAAATCTGATTGGAATCGCTGACCCTACGGTTGGGTGGAAACGAGCACCCCTCTCAGCATTCGCATCACGTCCGGAATTTTTGATAAGTGTTATGTCTTGCATTTGGAATTGAATGTCACGATTGCATGCTCATTTTTATGCACTCATAAATAGTTTCTGTATAGAAGTGCTTGCCTTGTGTTTGATTGGAAATAATGGATGCATGCTTATGCTGACGTAACTACAAATCGGTTAAGGTATAGAATGTATGAGTTCAGGATACGAGTCTATTCCCCTGAGGATTGACCCATCTAACTTGATTCGTGCTCCGTCCTGGTTCATCCTTCCGAAAACCCTTTTTCGGGAAAGTTTCCTCACATTCCAGAGTCGGAGTAAGTTCCTTGAAAGGACTACCGTCTTAGTAAACCCATGATTTTACTTAATCCCTGTCACAAAATTTCATAGCTTGGTGATTTAGGAAGGCCTTTCAGTCTAGTCACCAAACCTAGGGATAATTACCCAAGAACACGTTGAAGGGCCATGTGGTATGAGTCGAGAAACCTTGTACAAGAGAGAGTGGGTCCCTTAGAGTTCGGTGTTTCGACGTTTCAGTACCCGGGAAATATAAGGGCAAGTTTCCTTGTATTCATCAGTCGCGAAATCCCGATGGGTGAAACCCTGAAATAGTATAGCGTGATTAGAGTTCGGTGTTTTGGCATTTCGGCACCCGAGAAACACAAGGAAAAGTTTCCTTGTATTCATCAGTCGCAAAATCCCGATGGGTGAAACCCGAAATAGTATAGCGTGATTAGAGTTCGGCATTTCGGCACCCGGGAAACACAAGGGCAAGTTTCCTTGTATTCATCAGTCGTGAAATCTCGATGGGTGAAACCCTGAAATAGTATAGTGTGATTAGAGTTCGGTGTTTCAGCGTTTTGGCACCCGGGAAATACAAGGGCAAGTTTCCTTGTATTCATCAGTCGCGAAATCCCGATGGGTGAAACCTCAAAATAGTATAGCATGATTAGAGTTCAGTGTTTCGGCATTTCAACACCCGGGAAACACAAGGGCAAGTTTCCTTGTATTCATCAGTCACGAAATCATGATGGGTGAAACCTCGAAATAGTATAGTGTGATTAGAGTTTGGTGTTTCGGCGTTTCAGTACCCGGGAAACCCAAGGGCAAGTTCCCTTGTACTCGTTAGTCATGAAATCTCGATTTGTGAAAATCCGAAATGAGATGAGCAAAGTATACCAGCTTCGGAGTTTTGGCTCCCGGGAAACCCAGGTGCGAGACCTCCTGTCTTCGCATATCACGAAATCCCGACTTGCGAAACCCTGAAATGAGCTGAGCAAAGTATACCGGCTTTGGAATTTCGGCTCTTGGGAAACCCAAGTGCAAGACCTCCTGTCTTCGCATATCGCGAAATCCTGACTTGCGAAACCCCAAAATGAGCTTGGTGGATATAAGGATTTCAGTGTTTCAGCACCTAGAAAACCGAAGGGTATGAACCCCCTCGTCTTCATATATCGCGAAATCCTGGTATGCGAAACCCCGAAAGGTAGAGTGCTAGAAGTTAATCCGAGTCATTGATAAATTCAATGAGTTGTTAGATTCCTTTCGGGTTTCGGCACTTTGAAAGACAGAGAGCAGGGGAATGCTTGCATTGCGATTCCCCGAATCGTGAAAGCCGGAAGCACCTCTCTGGTAAGGCCTGTGGTCATAGTGAACGATCACATGGGAAAGGATAAGGGAAGGGAGGGTCTGCATCAAGTCCCATAGAAATTTGGGGATTCTGTCCCTCGAGAAAAAAAAAAAAAAAAAAAAAAGGATGAAATAATCCATTATGCCGTAGTGGGTGTGTTACAAATTGGTATCAGAGCATGGTTACAACACTTGGCTTGCTTGGGCTCATGAATGGGTTGCGTAGAGACTCCATTCGAAGTATTGTTAAGAGGAGTAACTCTTTATTTTGATCCCCTCAATCAAAGGTCGAAGTCAAGAATGAAAAACCCCTCTTGTATGTATGCATGTGAAAAATATGAATTATGTGCGGGTTATGAATGTATATAAATATTGACTAACATCAAGCGTTTTTCTTTTGCACACAAGCAGACGATCAACCGTGGGAAATTACAAACGCATAGAATGGTGACTCACCACGAGGTGGGGGAGGGCTCCCACAATAGAGACAAAGGGTCTGATGAAAGGAGGGTGGTAGGGACCCCTCCATAGGGACCCCTCCAGATCTAGCTGAGATTGTGAGGAGCCTCATGGTCGAATTACAGAGCTGCAAGGCTGACAACAATAGGATGATAAAAGAGCAAGAGAAGCAAACGGAAATTAATGCAGTTTTACTGCAAAGCTTATCCGACATACAAAGACAATTGCAACATGAACCTGAGATACAGAAACGTGGTCATGTCAGTGGCCACATTGAGAGGAGCACCTCGAGAAAGTTCCACCCCAGAGATAAGGGACGAGCGTCGAAAGATTCTTCTGGAAAGGAAGCTGGCGACTCGGAGGTATCTTCTAGCAACAGAACTAGTTCTCATTCCCAAAGAAAATGAAAGAAGCGAAAACTTTCCAAGAGTCATAATCTCGAAGAATTAAAGAAGGCCAAACCACCCTCCTTCGATAGTGAAATAAAGAAGGGAGAGGAAGCAGAGGCCTGGCTTCTTGGACTAAAGAAGTATTTCAGGGTCCATGACTTCTCAGAAAACTTGAAGGCCCAAGTAGCCACCTTCAACTTGAATGGAAAGGCTTCCATTTGGTGGGAAGACCTTAAGAATGTGAAAGGGATTCACGAAGAGGACATGTCTTGGGAACGGTTTGAGAAATACTTCAGAAAGAAGTATCTGTCAGAGAAATATTTCGATGAAAAGACTAAAGAATTCTATGAACTCAAGTTGGGGAAACTCACCATAGAGGAATATGTCAGCAGATTCCTCGAGTTGTTGAGGTATGTACCCTATATAAAAGCAGAAAAGGAAAAGGTGCAACGATTTATCAGTGGACTAACTAAGGACTATCAGAATAGGATTGAATTTGATGAACCAAAGACCCTAGAAGACACTATCCGAAAGGCAAGATATTGTTATGAACAGCTTGGGCATCGGACAGAACCTCGCAAAGGCTGGAAGCAGAAAAATAATTCATAATTTCATAAAAATGGGTTTAAGTCCCCAAGATTTAAGAACTATAAAAGGAACTCAAGGATGAGCTTCTGTTTTAGGATTAATCCGTAAGTGCGGACACAAACCGATCTCCCTAGATCCACCTGGATCTAGAACAAAATAGGACAGAAAAATACTCTTTCCCTAGATTTAGACTATTGAATGAACTAGGAGGCAAGAATCGTGAACATACCTTGTGATCACTTCCTTGGGTCTCTGTTGTTCCAAGCTTCGCTCCAATGCTCTTGTGTCGTCAAGACCAGGACAACTCAAACCAATTGAAGTGAAAACAACTTAATATATTCAACAGTTAATCTATGCATATGATCAAGGAGTTATGCAATAAAGTGACATTAGCTTTATGGGAAAGAGACATATTACTGTATTAAATTGATAGAAAGGAAGACTTACAACCTGAGCCTTGATGTTGCAAACCTCCTTTCGATGGCTCCTAGCTCTGACACACACACTTGCTCATGCATGAAGAAGAT
This sequence comes from Picea engelmannii, assembly GCA_009831015.1. Taxonomy (NCBI): domain Eukaryota; kingdom Viridiplantae; phylum Streptophyta; class Pinopsida; order Pinales; family Pinaceae; genus Picea; species Picea engelmannii. Next base: position 15,517 of record ML864050.1, on the reverse strand, counting down.
CAACCACTTTTGATAACCTTGCTGGTGTCTCTAGCTGTTGTAGCATCAATCCTTCATACAATCTTACACTAATTCTCCAATAATTCGCTTGCTAGTTTGTTGTTAACCTTTTCCATGAGCATCATCCTCAATATATAGGAGAGAATGAATTAGTTACTTGGATAGGAATGATCCCAAGATATCAGGAAAGCCAGTACTTAGATAACCATTCGAATGTCATCTCATCCTTCTAGAAGATTCCCTTCTAGAAGGTTCGAGAATTCATCTTTTTCCCCTCTTTGGAAAGTGTTTGCACCCTAGCAGTTAGGTACAGTGCAAACTTCTCGCACCCTACCTTAAGGCAGCCTGCGAGAATCATGCATTCTCGTAGGTAAATATATTGGCAGCATGCGAACCTCCCTTAAAAATGTGATTTCTGGAAAGAGACAAAAGGTAACTTTTCTCAAGAAAGAGTTCTAATGAAGAGCTTGAGTTCACCATCATCATTACATCATCATGACGACCAAAATTATGGATAACAGCTTCCCAGCCCAAAGTGTACACCAGCAGAACTTTCCCTGATCTGCCCCAGTAAAGACTGATAACCCAAAGAAAGAACCTTTGAAATGTTGGGGGTGTGGAGAAGAACATCTACTGAGGGACTGTCCGCACCGACAGCAGAACAACCAGAGAATTTACAGCGTTCAAGAAGCTACCACCATTAATGACGTAGCCAGGAGTGTATCGTAGATTTATGCAGCCTTGGATAATAACCAAGCTGACCACCAAGCTTCAGTGGTGGAAATCGAAGGTATGATCACCAACCATCTAGTGTCTATTCTGATTGACCCTGCTTCAAATTTGAGTTATATAGCCCCTAAGGCTGTTGAAAAATGTAAACTACAGCCACATAAAAACGCCAAGCCATGGTTGGTACAGTTAGCCACTGGCACCAAAAGAAGGGTAGCGGAGGTCATACCAACCTGCCAATTCATTATGGGCGAATTCCCCACCCAAGCAACCCTTAACATATTACCCCTGGGATCGTATGATCTGTTGATTGGTATGGACTGGCTAGCCACCCATAAAGCCAAATTGGACTGTTACCATAAAACCTTGGAATGTGTAAGTGAAGAAGGAAGGAGAATAACCCTTCAAGGGATCCAAAAACCTGTCTCGGTGAGACAAATATTAGCTCTTCAAATGAGAAAGTATTGCAGAAAATAATGTCCACTATATGCAATATAGGTGTTGAAAACAATTGAAGGTGACAAACCAAGCCTCGAAGACCACCCCACCCTAAGAGAATATAGAGATGTATTTCCGGAAGAGGTACCGTGTTTACCTCCGAGAAGGGACATTGACTTCTCGATAGAACTTGCACCGGGAGCGGTGCCAGTGTCTAGGACACCCTACAGGATGAGCACACCCGAGCTAGTTGAGCTTAAATTACAACTAAAAGAAATGATGGATAAGGGCTATGTCCAGCCCAGCGTGTCCCCATGGGAAGCACTAGTCCTGTTTGTGAAAAAGAAAGACAGTACCCTTCGACTGTGTGTAGATTATAGACAACTCAATAAGGTAACCATAAAGAACAAGTACCCCTTACCCAGGATCAATGACTTGTTCGATCAATTGGGAGGTGCCTCTATCTTCTCGAAGATTGACTTGAGATCAGGATACCATCAAGTCTGAATCAAGGGTGAAGACATCCACAAAACTGCCTTTAGGACGAGATATGGTCACTATGAGTTTGTGGTAGTGCCATTTGGGTTAACCAATGCCCCTGCCACTTTTATGTGCTTGATGAACAATGTGCTCAACAAATTCCTAGATAAATTTGTACTAGTTTTTATTGATGATATATTAATTTGCTCCAAGAATAGAGAGGAGCATGAGGAACACCATAGGCTTGTGCTTCAAGTGCTAAGAGAACATCAACTCTATGCCAAATTTAGCAAGTGTGACTTCTTCCAGAAGCAAATACATTACTTAGGACATGTCCTATATGAAGAAGGAGTAGCAGTAGACCCTGACAAGATCAGGTCTATCATGGAATGGCCTACCCCAAAGGACGTTTCAGATATCAGATCCTTTATGGGCTTAGCAGGATACTATAGGATATTTATAAAAGGATTCTCCAAGATTGGGTGTCCAATCACTGCCCTCCAGAAGAAGGGTACAAAAGTCACGTGGACACAAAAATGTGAAGAAAGATTTCAAACCCTAAAACATCTACTGACCCACACACCCGTGTTGAAGATTGTCGACCCCGAAGCTAACTTCCTCATGTGCACAAATGCCTGCAAGGAAGGGCTCGGAGGAGTCCTTATGCAAGGAGGAAGTGTGGTCTTCTATGAATCTTGAAAATTGAATGAGCACGAAGTCATCTATGTGACCCATGATCTAGAGCTGGCCGCCATAGTGCACGCCTTAAAAATGTGGAGGCATTACCTCCTGGGAAGAAAATTTGTACTTATGACAGACCACTGTGGATTGCGATATCTGTTTGACCAACCAAAGCTCAATGCCAGACCAGCTAGGTGGATGGCCCTCCTCAGCGAGTTCGATTTTGAAATCAAACATATTAAGGGAAAGGAAAATAGGGTGGTCGATGCCCTTAGCAGAAGCGTGAAAACAATTCACCTGGCAGTGGTAAGCACCTACGAGACGGATGTCAAGGAAAGAGTAAAAAATGCACAAGAGATAGACACATTCTTCCAGACCGTGACCTCGTACCTGCAGTAAGAAACCACAAGGATAAAGTACAAAGGCTACCAGATGATGGAAGGAGGTTTGCTCACTTACAGAAATAGATTGTATATCCCAAATTGTGACGACTTGAAGAGGTTCATAATGGATGAACTACATAAAAGACCATATACTGGTCACTCGGGATATCAGAAGATGATCACAGCCACTAGGAAACAATTCTATTGGCCTGCGTTAAAGAAGGACATAGCTAACTATTTAGCTAGGTGCCTAGAATGCCAATAGGTTAAAGCAGAACACCGACACCTAATAGGATTATTACAACCTCTACCAATCCCGGAATGGAAATGGGAAACCATCTCCATGGATTTCATCACCGGATTACCAACCTCGACCAAACAGAATGACGCCATCATGGTAGTGGTGGATAAATTGAGCAAGTCCGCTCATTTTATCCCTGTCAAGTCGACTTGTAAGGCCATAGACATCGCCAACATATTCATGAAGGAGATATTCAAACTGCATGGTATGCCGAAAGAGATCGTGTTTGACAGAGACACGAAATTTACTTCCAACTTTTGGAAATCACTGATSGTTGGTTTGGAGACCAAGTTACTATTTAGCACAGCCTATCACCCCCAAACCGATGGACAGACGAAAAGAGTGAACCAAATATTAGAAGACATGCTAAGGATGCATGTAATGCATCAACCCAAAAAGTGGGAAGACTACCTGCCACTGGTGGAATTCACCTACAACAACGGCTACCAAGAATCCCTGAAGATGAGTCCTTTCAAAGTCCTCTATGGTAGGCCATGCAACACTCCAGTCAGTTGGAGTAATCTCGTAAACAGAGTTACTATTGGACCCGACATGTTGAAAGAAATGGAACAATAAGTGACTCAGATAAAACAAAATCTAAAGGTCGCTCAGAGCCGACAGAAAAGTTACGCCGACCAAAGGAGAACTCCAAGAGAGTTCAAGGTGGGAGACCACGTATATCTCAGAGTGAGACCCAGGAAGAGTTCCCTGAAGATGGGAGCTTGTGCCAAGCTGGCACCTCGATATTGTGGACCCTTTGAGGTTCTAGATAGAGTGGGATGTGTAGCCTATAGGCTAGCACTTCCTCTCACAGTAAAAGCACATAATGTTTTCAATGTTTCATTATTGAAGAAATATGTACATGATTCTAATCATGTAATTGATTGGTTTGTGATCTAGGTGGAACCGGAGGGATAATTCCTACCAGAACCTCAATGCATACTGGACAGAAAGGAAACCCCACTTAGGAACCGAACCATTGCACAATTCAAGGTGCAGTGGAAACATTTTGGCCCAGATGAGGCTACATGGGAAATGGAAGATGCCATGAAACATGCATATCTGATTTTGTTTACCTCTATAAATACATGTCATATTGATAGATAGAACATCGAGGACGATGTTCCTTTAAGGGGGAGGGATTTGTAACACCCTGTTTCCCCCAGTTTGTAAAAATAACTATATTGGCCAAGAACTATGGCAAACTCAAAGATGTGAATGTTTGATTAGATATACCTTTGTATAAAAGGTCGATGAATGTAAATTATATCATGAAGATGTGTCGCATGATTGTTGGGAGGGGGATGTGCTGAAAGAGACCACGATGGCTGATGAGAGGTGGTGGAAGGGGCCGGGAATGGTTGCGTTAACTTCCACCGAACCCAAAACCGTACTGGTTTATACATGCTCGGAAACCAAAAGCTCACTCTCAGACCCCAGAATGAATTACTCGTCTGGATGGTAGGTGGGGAGGCTCCTCATAAGTTAATGAGGGGATGGGGGTGAACCGCCCATCCGTAGAAGCCCTCAAACCTGACCATAGTGGGGAAATTTGTGCCACACGCGAACTTGCAGGACAAAGAAAGAAAGGAAGTGTGGGGAGAGGGGAGTGTGCACGACAGGGAATCGCAAAGGGAGAACTGGAAGAACTCCAAAAATACAGTGAGCCATGAGCAGAGGATAAGGAGAGTAACCTTCATCCTTGACTTCCGACGAGTGGGAAGTAGGAGACTGAGTCTCAAAGCATTGTGGTCTAGCTCGGGGGTGGCTAGTGGTAAATCTGATTGGAATCGTCGAGCCTACGGTTGGGTGGAAATGAGCACCCCTCTCAGCATTCGCATCACGTCCGGAATTTCTGATAAGTGTTATGTCTTGCATTTGGAATTGAATGTCACGATCGCATGCTCATTTTTATGCACTCGTAAATAGTTTCTGTATAGATGTGCTTGCCTTGTGTTTGATTGGAAATAATGGATGCATGCTTATACTGACGTAACTACAAATCGGTTAAGGTATAGAATGTATGAGTTCAGGATACGAGTCTGTTCCCCTGAGGATTGACCCATCTAACTCGATTCGTGCTCCATCCTGGTTCATCCTTCCGAAGACCCTTTTTCAGGAAAGTTTGCTCACATTCCAGAGCCGGAGTAAGTTCCTTGAAAGGACTACCGTCTTAGTAAACCCATGAGTTTACTTAATCCCTGTCACAGAAGTTCATAGCTCGGTGATTTAGGAAGGCCTTTCAGTCTGGTCACCAAACCTAGGGATAATTACCGAAGAACACGTTGAAGGGCCATGTGGCCTGAGTCGGGAAACCTTGTACGAGAGGGAGTGGGTTCCTCAGAGTTCGGTGTTTCGACGTTTCGGCATCCGGGAAATACAAGGGCAAGTTTCCTTGTATTCATCAATCGCGAAATCCTGATGGGTGAAACCTTGAAATAGTATAGCGTGATTAGAGTTTGGTGTTTTGGCACCCGGGAAACACAACGACAAGTTTCCTTGTATTCATCAGTCGCGAAATCCCGATGGGTGAAACCCCGAAATAGTATAGCATGATTAGAGTTCGGTGTTTCGGCGTTTCGGCACTCGAGAAACACAAGGGCAAGTTTCCTTGTATTCATCAGTCGCGAAATCCCGATGGGTGAAACCCCGAAATAGTATAGCGTGATTAGAGTTCGGTGTTTCGGCGTTTCGTCACCCAGGAAATACAAGGGCAAGTTTCCTTATATCATCAGTCGCGAAATCCCAAAGGGTGAAACCCCAAAATAGTATAGCGTGATTAGAGTTCAGTGTTTCGGCGTTTTGGCACCCGGGAAACACAAGGGCAAGTTTCCTTGTATTCATTAGTCGCAAAATCTCGATGGGTGAAACCCCGAAATAGTATAGCGTGATTAGAGTTTGGTGTTTCGGCGTTTCGGTACCCGAGAAACCCAAGGGCAAGCTCCCTTGTACTCGCCAGTCACGAAATCCTGATTTGCGAAACCCCGAAATGAGATGAGCAAAGTATACCAGCTTCGGAGTTTCGGCTCCCGGGAAACCCAGGTGCGAGACCTCTTGTCTTCGCATATCACGAAATCCTGACTTGCAAAACCCCAAAATGAGCTGAGCAAAGTATACTGGCTTCAGAGTTTCGGCTCCCAGGAAACCCAGGTGCGAGACCTCCTGTCTTTGCATATCACGAAATCCTGACTTGCGAAACCCCGAAATGAGCTTGGTGGATATAAATATTTCGGTGTTTCGGCACCCGGAAAACCGAAGGGTATGAACCCCCTCGTCTTCATATATTGCGAAATCCCGGTATGCGAAACCCCGAAAGGTAGAGTGCCAGGAGTTAATCCGAGTCATTGATAAATTCGATGAGCTGTTAGATTCCTTTCGGGTTTCGGCACTTTGAAAGACAGAGAGCAGGGGAATGCTTGCATCGCGATTCCTTGAATCGCGAAAGCTGAAAGCACCTCTCTGGTAAGGCTTGTGGTCATAGCCAATGAACACATGGGAAAGGATAAGGGAAGGGAGGGTATGCACCAGGTCCCATAGAAATTCGGGGATTCTGTCCCTCGAGAGAAAAAAAAAAAAAGGTTGAAACAATCCATTATGTCGTAGTGGGTGTGTTACATATGCTATGTGCAAATGAAATAAAAATGAATTAATGTTAGTCCTAACTAGAAATGGTTAGTGGCTATATGAGTTATATTGAGTTATATTGGGCGCATTTGATATATGTTATGGTATGGTTTTGGCAATGGTTAATATGGATTGGGGTGGCGCACTTGACAAGCAATATGTGTAAGTTTCGATGCATGGAATTAATAGCATGGGATTAACGATATGGTTTTGGCTGGCTGGCGTGTACTACGAAATTGAATGTGAGGAAGGTGGAAGTGACGTGCAGTAAATGCACGTCACTCCATACTTCTCCCACTAGGTCGTCACCCTAGCATGGTTATTGTTCATTTGGTTTTGTTGTGGTTAAGCTCTGAGATTCAGGCATGGAAGGAATTGCTTGACCAACTCGCATTTTTAAAGCCATTGGTTACATGTATGATTCTTTTCACCCATCCATGAATTCGCTCTGTGTATGAAATGAATGTTGGCTCAGTAATGTGTTGGTTTGTGTTTTCTTGAGATTGGCAACTGTGTAAACGCGTGGGTGTTTTCTCTGGAATGAATGTGTGGTTATTCGTTTGCGAATGGAAAAATTGATGGTTGAAGTTGTGATTTCGTTGGTTGTTCTGTGTGGTGGAAATTGTGATGGATCACTGTTGTTTTAAGTAGTTATAGGTATTTCGTTGGAGGGTTTCGCTTTGTTTAGCCTTGTCGACCACCTCCTCACAATTAATGGTAACCATACCCCGGTTGTATTCGGTTGTTATGGCATTGATGTGTATGTTTCAAACTCCTTTTGGTCACTATGTATCCTCCAGAGCCATGTTCGTGGGTTTTTCACCCGATCGTGGGCTTATTTTGTGCTATTGGCACCAACACAGTTGGTTATGCGGTGGCCATTATGCCAAGAAGTATGCTTTAGGGTTGTTGGTAATACTTGGGGTCTGCATTCCCATCATCATTGTTATAAATTGGTTCAGTTGTTGGGAAAAACACGAGGGTTATGCCTCTACACGTTCTTGGTATTGGTTACTGTCTAGTGAGCAATCTCTGCTCCTCTACATCATTGTCTACCCTACCCGGTGTTGAACTATCACCCTATTTTACAAGCTAAGAGTTATAAAAGCTTGTGATTCCACTGTGCTTGTTTCGAAGGTTTTCTACCTAATGTTGATTGTCCAACCTATAGTCTCACTGTGTTTTGGTGACCGAGCGAACCCTTGATTATTTCTTATGTTCATGGTTACAGAGCCCGATTTTTGATAAACTCAACCAGTCGCACTCTTTATAGGTATCTTGTTGATTGTCATAAGTTGGTTGAGTGGTATTGACAATGGATTTGATTATTGTCTTGTCTCTGTTTGATCGGGTTGTTGGAGAGTTGTAATTGCAAATGAAAATTGGTATACAATTGTCGCCTCCTTTTGTTGTGACAGTTGAATCGATAACCCAACTCGTTCTTTTTTTTAATTAATTTGTTTGATTGGGAGTAAATGGTAATGTACAGTCACAAGGATGACTCTTTTCATTATGCATTGGTCTGTGTGTTCCTACAACGTGGTATCAATTGAAGTTGGTGGCTACTGTGTGTTTAATTTGTCCCGATCATGATCATTACAAATTGTAAAATTGATGACTGTGACTTGGTTGTTTACTGTGTATGGTTTATGGAGACATCGTGCATTGTTTTGCTTTATTGCACACCAAAGATGAAGCACGAGGTTTTTGTAGTATGGTTTCATTCCAAATTTGATTGTTAATATTGTCAAAAGAATGGAATCGAGGATGTTTTAAAAGAGTCTGTTCAACTCAGGAAAGACTTGTGTCTATGTTTGATTTGGGAATTTATGGATTATGGGCATTAGTTGATATTCTATAGAGATATATGTTGAACATAGATGAAACAATATGACTGCGTATTCCTATGGAGTTTGTTTAAAAAAAAAAAAAAAAAAGCAAATGAAAAGAAACATAATTCTATTAACAGGAAGGTTGAAGGGCATAGTGATTTTGAGTATGATGATACACTGCGTTAATAAAAAGGGTTGAAGATTTAAATGTGGGACAATGAACAAGTTTTAACACACAATAATTGTTTAATTGGTCACAATAATTGTTTAATTGGTGTTGGATCGCTTGCATTGAATACATAACTGTTTATGGATTACTTAATTGATTTTACGAACAATATTTGCTCTTTTTTCCCTACCATTATTTCACTTTTTGCACATTACAATCCCCTTGCCTTCCCATATTCACTATCCACTCCATGTTCCTAAAATTTCATTATAGTAAAGATAAATTATGTATTATGACAGTTAGAGGATCACATGGATGAATTACAATGATATATTCTTTTGATTTACGATACAGTTGATTGTTTGATGTTGTGAGCAGTAATCATGATCTTTTCCCCCTCATTTTAATATTTTTCGCTCAATACAACCCCTCACATATCCCAAAACCCTTGTTCACCCCCTGCTCATTGACAACTATTAAACGATTTGTATGGCTTCACAGGTGGCTTTCTGATGTCCACCCTTGTTGCAATGGCTGCACTAGTTCTTCCTCCTGGTTGCCATAACCTTCATGTACAAAGACATTATTTTCCAACGCTTGGCAACATCATGGTTATTCATACCACAAAACGTACATGGTTTTCTATGCCATAAACTTTGCTTTACATTGCCAATTTGTTTGTAATCAAAAGGAACGTTTGAATAGTTGATTGGTATAGAAACCATTTTGTAGAGGAGCTTTCCTAGCAAGATCCAAGGAAGAACCCATCTATTGGTAAAATCTCTAGCATTGTGGGTGATAGTGCTTCCACTCCAAACCCAATTGTCTAGAGATATATACGACCAATATTAAGCTCGTGGGGCCATAATCACACAAACCAGAGACATAATAAGGTGAGAAAAAACTCTCAATTTCCTCAACAATTTTAATTATAAATATTCTCAATCATATTTTATTACAAAAATACAAAAAATCATACCCTAGTTTTGTGTTTCAATTTTATCTTGATTAAGCTAGTAGATCTTGGGGTTTTTTCCTTGTGGAATTTCTCCCTACCCCAAGATAAATATTCCCTTGTGTTATTTTCTTTATTTAACATATTTTATAAGGGTTTATTTAAGAATAAGTGTGCATATTTGCAGTAAAACATCAAGTAAACTATTCAGATCTGCACTTGATGGATACTTTAAAAAATTGTATTTCGTGAGTTTTATCATTCCAAACCCTTTTATTTCAATTCCAAATTTGATTAACATTGAATATCTTTATTTCTGGTCACCACAGAGCTTAAACACATCTCGATAATTCAATTTTTTTACTGTAGCAAATTTTGGGTTTTGACCCTAGGGGGATTTGAACCACAATTCTGCAAAAGTAATTTTCAGCTTTATGGAAATTAAATTTACAACATATCTGAAGGTTATTGAGC
>WSFP011423075.1:0-22682 GCA_009831015.1 Picea engelmannii | reverse complement strand
TGTCTGAATCCATCTAATTGGGGGATTCAGGGGTTATTATTTTCTCTAAGTCTGGGTCTGGAGATTGTTTGGATTTGCCTTTATCAATGCATTGGTTACCTGGTTGATGGGGGTTTTCCACTTCCTCTGCATCCGGTAAATGGCTTAAGGCATCAAAGGAGTTTCTTGTGGGATTCTTCTTACCTGCACCCTGGTTGGGTTTCCTGTAGTGTTGTTTCTTACGGTTAGTGACCTGCATGAAGCCATCTTTCGATTTTTCCTCCACTATTGTTCACGCAGGGGCATTGAGGGGGCAATCTCGAAATAGGTGCCCATGCTCATGGCATTTCCTGCAATAGAATGGTATGTGTTCATAATCAATGGTTTGGAGCCAGTCCTTGTCTTGATATTCCATGGTAACAGAGCTTGGCAGAGCTTTGGAGATGTTCATATACACACAGATCCAAGCATATGAGGTGTATCTCCTCTGTTTTGTTGCTTCTGAGGATTTCACATATCTTCCAAGGGTATTGCCTATACCCATTAGGATTTATTCGAGCTAAAACTCTTGGGGAAGAGAGTAGAGGCGGATCCAGACTGGTGTGAGATACAAATCCTCTTTTTTGGGCAGAAACGATCTGTCTAGAAGCGTAGATATAGCCCTGCAGAGTTGAAGAAATATGGGCCATTTTCAAAGACTCGGTCCTTGTCTTCAAGGTTGTAGAAGATGATCATGAAGAAGCCTTTTGAGTTGAGCTGAAGTTCATAGTCCCCTTTCGGGTTCCATCACGTTTTGATCCAGTGCGTGAGATCCCTTTCAGAGGGCCATAACCCTAAAAATCTACCGATCAAGGCATGGTCTTTCATAAACTGAGTGTGCTCCCCAACTCTAGCAAAATTGATCACATACCTTGGAGCTTTAATTGTTTGGGGGATGCATTTCCCTAGTTCCCAGGTTCGAGTTGCCTTTGGATGGGACGACTCTGCTTCCACCTCCATATCCTTTCCAAGGCTTTGCTCATCTTGCAGGATCTGATCATGGAGATGAGGCTGCGACTCAAATGGCGGTCGCCTGGTTCTGGCTCCTGCGGTTTCATTCGCTGCAACATTCCGGTAAGAGGGGGTTTGCACCCCCCTCTCTGGATCCATTCAGCACGTTCAGTCTCTTTGTCCCTTCTGGTGTCTTCGCAGAGTTAGGTGTTTGCATACATGCAAATCCCAATGCTCATAAAATTTTCTAGAGAAAACCAAGGAACAATAAGCCTTTTCCTTTTATATAAGAATTAAGTAAAGTCCCTCTTTAAGATTTTAGAAGTAATTTAGAAAATATAAAAAAAAATGAAAAATATGATCTAAGAAGAATTGAAAAACAAAATATTTTTTTAAGTTTTAGATTTTTTTCAATCATAATTGAAATTGGATTATGTAATTATTAATAAAATGACAAATTTTTATTACTTAAATTGTATATTTAAATGAATAAATTAATTCAATTCATTGAAAAAACTTATAGAATATTTTGATGTCCCTATCTCAATAACTAAAATCTATAATTCCAACCAACTCTTTGAATTTCTTACCTGACAAAAAAAAAAAACCTTTTTAAACTAACGATTAACTTCAGGGTTATTAGCCAGCGTTATCTTCACATGCACATAAATCATAGAATGCCCTATCTTGTAGTTAGAGTTCTCCAATTCCCTTGGGTATATATTCACACTTTTTTATCTCATCATTTTTCAACAGAGCAGCTCCCATCAATGAGATGGGAAATGAATTTGAAAAACACAAGACACATCAGAAACCTTAAATAAAGTTAATTGCAGGCAAGGAAACCCGTGGGATAGGTATTCCAATAGTCACTTATCTTCTTCATAGATATTCCCATATGCATATTCCAGGAACACGAAACATGTAATCTCAGTCCTTTCTGCTCTTTACTGCGAAGGTTTGGGTTTGATTTCGAATCATTTCTGAGATGGCGATGGCAGTGGCAACAGCAATGCCATCATTGCCTCCATCACCATCCTCATCCATTGAACGACGCCACCAATTGACATTGAGATGCAGCGGGGACCATCCTCCTGATCGTTACAGCCCACTTAAAACAACTGTGAAGGCCATTCTTGAAGGTACCAAATTGGAGACAAACTCTAAGCAGAAGAGTAAAATGAAAGAGGCATTTCATGTCCATGTCCATAGGTTGCATTTGATGGATGAGTCTTATATTACTTCTCTCTTGCAGAACTGTAGCGATACGAATGATGTCGAAGGAGGTAAACAACTCCATGCCTTCCTTGTTAAAGATGGTGGTGTAAACCATCATCTTCTAAAGGCCAAACTTCTTCTCATGTATTCCAAGTGCGATTGTATAGCCGATGCACAGCTTGTTTTTGACACTTTGGATAAGCGAGAAGTAGACGTGTATTCATGGCTGGCAATTATCGGAGGATATTGTAGGCAGGGCTACTTCAAGGAGGTTCTCCAACTCTATCACCAAATGGAGAAGAACAATAAGAAGAAGGGGGATGAAAGCTTCAGGCCAGACAAGTTGAAGATGATTTTCCCCATTGTTCTCAAGGCCTGCGCTTCTCTGGGCTTTCTGCAAGAGGGTAAAGACATCCATGATTACATAGTCGCACTTGGGGTTGATTCCGACCCCTTTGTGGAAAGTGCTCTGGTGAACATGTATGCCAAGTGCGGGAGCATAGAGGATGCTCGCCAAGTGTTTGACAAAAGCTCTCAACGACGACGTGACAATGTATCCTGGAATGCTATGATCGCGGGTTTTGCTCGAAACGGTCGTGAAAAGGAGGCCTTGGAATACTTTAGGCAAATGCAGCTGGTAGGCGTGAAACCCAAATCGGCTGCTGCTTTTGCGTGTATTCTGTCTGCCTGTGCTCGCTTGGCAGCTCTTCCACAGGGCAGGGAGATCCATTGCCACGTAATTAGACAACATATGCCTGAATTTTCATTGTCATTGGATGTTGTGGGGAGTGCCCTTGTACACATGTATGCCAAATGTGGATGCATGGAAGATGCACTTCGAGTTTTTAACAAGATGTCTGACAGAAATGTGGTCTCATGGAATACAATGATTGCAGGGTATGTTGAGAATGGGCGTTGCAGGGAGTCATTGAGGTTCTTTCGTAAGATGGAAATGGAAAGTGTGAAACCTAGCTCAGTCACCATTGTTTCTATTCTTCAAGGATGCACCGACTTAGCAGCTCTTGAACAGGGCAGGGAGGTACATGGTTACGTAATCAGACATGGATTTGAATCAGATACTTTTGTGTTGAATTCCATTGCAAATATGTATGCCAAATGCAGAGCTTTGGAGAGTGCACGCCAGGTTTTTGACACTTCACAAAGAGATGTTGTCTCTTGGAATGTTATGATTATGGGTTATGCACATCATGGCCATGGACAAGAAGCCCTGCAACTTTTCCGTCTGATGCAATTGGCAGGCAAGAAGCCTGACACCGTTACCATTTTAGGTATTCTTCTGGCATGTGCTATCATAGCAGATGTGCAAAGGGGTAAAGAGCTTCATAATTACAGTATCAAAAATGGGTTTGATTCAGATTTCTTTGTGGAGAGTGCACTTGTAGACATGTATGCCAAATGCGGGAGTTTACAGGATGCACGTAAACTGTTTGACAGCATGCCTAAAAGAGATGTGGTGTCATGGACTGCAATAATTGCAGGTTATTCCCAGAATGGGCATGGAGATGAAGCATTTAAACTGTTTCGCCAAATGCAACTAGCAGGTTTAAAACCCAATTCGCTCACTGTTGTGTCTGTTATCCCTGCATGTTCCCTCTTTGCAACTCTGAAACATGGGAAACAAATTCATAATTACATAATTAGAAGTGCACTTGAGGTAGATGCCTTTGTGGGCAGTGCACTTATAGACATGTATGCAAAGTGTGGTGCTGTCATGGATGCACGTAGTGTGTTTGATAGAACATCTGAAAGGAATGTGGTAGCCTGGAATGCAATGATTGTTGGGTATGCCATGCATGGTCATGGTGAGGACGCTCTCTTACTCTTTCATGAAATGCAACAAGCAGACATGAAGCCAGACCGCATCACCTTCACTGGTATTCTCTCTGCATGCAATCATGCAGGTCTAGTGGCTGAAAGCAAGCAATATTTTTCTTGTATGAGTCGGGATTACAGCATCACACCCGATGTTGATCACTATGCCTGCATGGTTGATCTTCTCGGTCGTGCTGGGTGCTTGGATGAAGCACATGACCTAATAAACAACATGCCGGTAGCACCAAATGCTTGTGTATGGGGGGCTTTGCTTAGTGCCTGTAGAATTCATCGCAACATAGAGATGGGAGAACACGTTGCACAAATCCTTTTTGAGTTAGAACCTGAAAATCCTGGAAATTATGTATTGCTGTCAAATATCTATGCTATAGCTGGCATGTGGGAAGATGTAGCAAGGGTGAGAAAAATGATGAAAGACGAGGGATTACGGAAGATACCGGGATGGAGCTGGATTGAAGTCAATAATAGAGTGCATTCGTTCCTTGTAGGAGATAGATCACACCCACAAACAGAAAAAATCTACGCAATGTTGGAGAGCATGTCTAGGAAGATGGAGGAGTCGGGGTTTGTTCCCAACACAAACTTTGTGCTACATGATGTAATGGAGAATGAGAAACAACACATGTTATGTGGGCATAGTGAGAAGCTGGCCATTGCGTTCGGCCTTCTCAACACATCCCATGAGACACCTATCCGCGTCATAAAAAACCTTCGCGTTTGTGGTGATTGCCACACTGCTACTAAGTTCATTTCCAAGGTTGCAGGGAGAGAAATTATTTTGAGGGATACCAGTCGTTTCCATCATTTCAAAGATGGAGTATGTACTTGTGGTGATTATTGGTGATACTAATTTTAACAAGCTACTAACATAGCAATATATTTTAACCTATTTTTTGGCTTCTGATACCTATGATTATATTTTAACCTATTTTAACTTATAAAGTCTAGGTGCCCATTTGTCTCTACTGGCCAAAGCATCGGAGATAACATTCAGCATTTCAGTCACAGAGCATGGGTGTTTCAATGGACGTAGCTGAAGATCAACTTGAGACAGTGGAAATCTCATTAAATTTAAACACTCGACAACATCTCTGCTATGAGTGGAAGCTCCAAGTGTTGGAGGCAGCCTTCTTGCTTGTTGACCGTTTGATGCTTTGACCAGATTTTAGGAGGTTTATGGATAGATTGAGCATGGACCTTTTCTGGCCCATGTGGACTGAGTTTGATTGTCCGAAAGGATTGGATGAGGTGGAGTATTGGTCAAGGGCCGTTGATGATCTGAGTATGATTTATTCCATGTGGGTATACGGTCAGGACAATGTTACATCTTGTTATGTTTCCTTGAGTGCCAACCCTTTCAGCTCGATGGTTAAGTAGCTCAAGTAGACATTCTACCTGAGGAGCATAGACAACCAGTATTCAAGTTCTCATTGATTTATAATTTAAATAAAGAGGATAAAAATATTTATATTTTTGTAAGACCATATATAAAGCAAGGACCCTATACCTGCATCTTTTCTATGATAAGAATGGGAGCAAGAGGACCATATGCTAAATTCGACTTCCTTTTCTTGGGTGAAGTGAGATACAAACAAGTCAGTGCATTTGGAAGAGCGGGGCTGTGGGGAGGCAGAAGGGGTGCTTTATTATTTTTTAATCCTGATCTGCATTATTTTGCCATAGCATAAAATAAAATAACTATTGTCAACCAATTGCATACAGGTCGCATGACAACAGCTATGCAGCATTCTAACTCCAGAGTCTTTGTACAATAATAGCTTACGCATCACTCAAACTCACACAAATGTTGGGACTGTTGTGACAGTTGAAGCTTAAATCCTGAATTGGCTAGTACTTTTTACCGGCCTTTTTGAACAGTATAGTATTTATTCACTCAATGAATACACCATTAAAAAAGTACATTATTATAAAGAGTAATTATTTTAAAGACTAATATTAGTATACATATGCTTGGTGATCCGTAATCAATCAGCCTATGGCTGACTCAATGTTGGTGAATTGAGATTTTCGCTTAATTACACAGCCATTTTTCTCAGACAGTCAATTTTCTCTTAATTAAATCAATTTATCTGCAATTTTGATTGTTTCTCTCTAGCTAGTCCTTTGGGATCGCTTCCTTCCTCTCCATGGACCCCCAATGCTTACAACAAGAATCTGTTACCATTCTTCTTGGTCCTCCCGTGTTGCAACTTCCCGTCGGTGTGGATGAGAGACGTGTACCGCCTGAAACAGGCATTAATGGACTCTGGTTCTGTTATGAATATCACCACAACCCTTCATCTTTGAAAAATTGGATCTCCACCTCTGGTCTTGGCGTAGTCCCATGGAATGGAAGAATGTAGATATTGGGATGTTCCCAACCGCCATGTGTTAGTATGATGGGATTGCTGACAAACTCTCATATACTCCTATCCACGTACTTGAATCTGCTCATTGTTCGTCTTGGATTAGTTGGATATCCATGTGTACATTTCGGATCATACCTCCTCATTTGGAGGCTTTTGGATCCCACAAAAGTTCTTACTTTCTTCATGAGATACTTTTGCTCTCTTTTGAACAAAGACTTCACTGCTCTCTGGATCGATGGATATAAGCAATTTACTCACACCATGCTTCAGATCTTCACAGACATAATGTCCTGAATTTTCAACAAGTTATGGACCAATTCCAGTTATTTCTACTGTACCTCTGGGCTCAAAGGGTCTTAACGACGATGGAAGTCTTCTTGTATTCCTTGGGATTTTATTGACCTATAAATTCTATGATTGCCATTACAATTGGCACACACCATGGCTTCAAAAAATTGCGCAGAATGCCATCTCCCCATGGTTGCCAACAATCATGAATACAACCCGTGCTTAACTTATTCTTCCTGAGTGTGTGTAGTGATGGGCCCTTCTTATGTAGTCATTAACCCATCTTTTTGCAATCCTTTTTGAACTTCTGAATCCTTCTTTTTCCCATTTATACACCTTTTTACCTATCTAGGCACTCATGTAAACCAACTGAGCTTAAACTAGCAATTCACTGCAATTTATTGTGATGATTAACAGCTAGGAAAGATTATAGAGAAGTGCTTGAGTTAAATTTTAGGCATGCTAATTGTTTGTTGTAGGGGGATAGTGTTTCTTTTCTTGTTGCTGCTAAAATCATGATATCAAGGAAGAACTCTGGTGATAGTTCGAATCACTGCAGAAACTATCATTCATTCAACTCAGGAAGAATGTTTGAATCAAAAACCATATTTTTACAACATTTCTTGCTGCAGAATTACTCTTCCTCCTTCCGGTGAATCTGCCGTGTTTTGAATACGTGCTTAGGACAGGGGGTATAAGAGTCTAAGTCGAGCTTTAAAAGCCATATTTCAAATTGTAATTGTTATTCATGGCCCCCGTGATGATCTGGATTTCTGTTTCAAGTTAGTTAGTAGGTGATTTCTAAATAATGTCAAGTAGTTAAGAGTTTCCTTGGACTTTGAAACTGCCAAGGATTGGAACCATAGTCTATAAACATAATCATTTTGAAACATATTGGGTTCGTTGCTATTAATATATCAGTTACTGCTAATATCTACAGTTTTAAGAAATCCTTGCACTTGTTTTTATCTTGTGTTGATTTTAATTTAGAAATCATCTAGTGATACTTCAAAGCAAGGGCCCACTCTTGAGGCCTGAAATTGGATGTTCTTTTTTACCTGAGCATATAAATGTTTTAGTTGAATTCAATGTGTTTTAGAATATCTTTCATCATTTCTGTAGTTTTTTATTCTGTGTATCAATTCTATTGAATACACAGTTTAGTTGGTTCTGCATTTTAATGGTGTGCTAATCAATTTCATTTCCTACAACACTTTCTTTCATTTCTGCAAATCATTTATCCTGTAGGAAATCCTGATAGTAATTCATTGACATTAATCGTTTTCCTTTGCAAATTTGATGTCATAGGTCATAAGGGCATGCTATGGTTTTACCCTTGGCTTACTCCTTGTACAGTTGCATTTCATCGACAAAATAGGGTTCTTCAATTAAAATTGTATAAGGCTGTTACAGAGTCTAAAGGAGCACATATTGTTACTCTTAGACTACTTAACCAGTGAATTTATTCTTAATTCTTAAAGGTGACAGTTGAAGAAATTGTATTTAGTTAGTATTGCATGAATGAATTTAGGCACTAGAAAGGTAGGTTAGTATTCCCATTCAGTAAACTACGATGGTTGCATATACAATGCATAGTATTTTGAAAAGCTTATGCACCGAGGTTGATAAGACAAAGTGTGTTCTTTATATTTTGTGGCATTAATTTACTGGAATACCCAAAAACTATCACTTTTGGTGCTGTTGTCGGGGATTGAGCTCAGGTCACCCACGTGACATGCAAGAATACTCACCAAAACCACAATAGTATTAATCTTTATGGGATTAGGATATGCAGTAAATGAATATGGCTATTTGCTACTCACGTTGGTTTGTATGTACATAGACATCTATACGTAACTTAAAACTTAATAATAAAGGAAAAAATGATTATATATAATGTTTATTTATACATATTAGTTAAAGACAAATAACTCCACACATAGGAATACATTACAGTTTTAAATGGAAAGCTGCTGTTTTTTTATTCCTTTTGTTTTTTATATAAGAGTTTTTTTTAAAAGTAAAAGTTGTATTACTTTAGAAAATCAGCGAACCAATACAAATGTTAAGGCTATCAACTTGTTTTGCCATATATATGGAAACCATAACATGTTGCGATTTGGAGAAAGCGTTCATGCTTGTATTGTAGTATAAGAGTAACGGAAAAACTAAACATAGCCTATGCAAAATTGTGACTATAGTTGTTTTGGACATAGATATATGACATGTAGAAACGGAAATTAAACACTAGGCGAACCCGAATTTCCATCACCACTGGGAGGTTGTGGCCAAGTTGGAGCAAATACATAAGGTTGGTTGCATGTCGGGCATCTGCTCTTGACAGGCTTGTTTGAAAGAGAATTGAAGAAGGCATCCAGGCGACGAAAGATGATAGTCTAATGGTGAAGTTGGTTGGCGACATCTCTTCTCAGGTCGAAGATGAGTTGTATGTGCTCTTCCGAGAAGCTACACGAGTTGGGCACCTCTAATACTGAATCTGCAACGGGTTGAGGCTCAATTCCTGGTTGAGCTTCTGCCTGAGTTTTGTCATCATGCAAAGTAGGAAGGGATCTCTTCCTCGACTAGGCAATTCTCCATAGCCGAAGTGGGGTCAACATCAGTTTGTTGGGATGAATGGAAGAGAGAAGCATGTAAGTCTGAGGCCAAAAAAAGAAGAGAATCTGGAGGTTCCTGGGGAGGTACCAAAGGGAGCTCTTCCTCAACAAAGACCTAGATGCTTTCATCCCCCACCTCATTTTGATCAGTGAATGGTAAATTATCCAAAGGCAAATCAACAGGGATTGGGTCAGTGGAGGGGGGCGGAAGTGGATCAAAGGACGGACCTGGACGAAGCCATCTAGCCATGAAGCTATAATAAGCTAGGTCGCATTTCAGCTTTCCCCTCTCACGCGGCATTGCAATTACAAGAGAGGGTGAGAAAACCAGAGAACTGTAATCAGGAAGGACACTAGAGGGGGAGGAGAAAGCCAACGACACCACCTGAGCAGGATGAATGGATCCATTCCTTACCCCCAAAAGAAATCCCAAATTGGTGATGAAAAATGTCATTAAGACCGAGTTCACAACCCAAATCCACCTCATACCAGTCATGTGATACTTTTGTTGATGATTATAGCTACATGAGACATTCTCCAGGACACAAACCTGAGAGAGAGCCCATGAGAGGGGTGTGTGATTCCTATATGAGATAGAGCTGGAATGTAGGGATGGCCTTGTTGATATTATGGTAGCTGCGGGAGGTATTTACCTCCATGTGTAAACCTAACGAGAATAGAATATTCTGGGAAGCAAGAAGAAACCCTAATTAGTTGGCCAAATAACCTTAGAGGACAAGTCGGCTCAAGAGGATAACTTGTATTAGGTTATTAGCCTCCAAGAGAAGAAGTCGACTAAAATAAATATTTAATACTAAGTAAATAGGCACCCAGAATGAGAAGTCGGCCCAGACAGTTTGCTAGAGTTAGTATAAATACAGGAGGCCAATCTTCATTCTGGCAGGCATTCTCAGAACTGCAGAAGCAACACTTGTGCACACTGCAGTTGGCCAGTTTGTGTGCAAGTTTGGAGGAGCGCTGCCATTGCAGCTGCTATAACTAGCACATTTCAGTTTTGGCTTGGACTATCTCTTGGTTATGGTTTGGACTCTCTGATCAGCTCTTGCTTGGTGCACTATCCTTGGAGAAAGGTGCGCCACCCTTTGTTTGGCTATCTACCCTAGGGTTTGCTTCCGGAATGATTCTCTGTCAAGGTTAAGGTGCTTGGGGGTGGCTTCGACCTATGGTTGGGTGACAATAGTGATATTGTCTATGGTTAAACAAGCACATCCATCATATTCTAACAGGTTATGGGCCCACAACTACTTCATTCAGTCTAACCACTAGAAGGGAGCATAGCCATAAGGATACTAAGCTCGTTGAAAGAACTGTCGCTAGGGTTTCTAGCAGGAGCAGTCACCAAAGCACTGTCGCTAGGGTTACTAGCAGGTGTAGTTGCAGAAACCCTAATCCTCTCGTTAAGGAACCTTAAGTGAAGGGATTGACCTAATTTCCAGATAGACTAGTGCACCCTAGCCTAGCACATCTCCTGGTACTCTCAGCAAGCCAAGACGTCAAGTTTGTTTTTTTGGTCAAAATCTAGGGTTGACCAAGTCAAAGCAGCCATGAATTACTCTATGAAGTCAGAAAACAAGTCAGATGGGGCTTCTAACTTTAGAGCATGGAATACAATGATTGACCTCATCTTTGCCAAGAATAAAGTGTTGGATATCGTGAAAGGAAAGATCGTGGAACCATAGTTTGAAGAAGGAACCGCAGAACGTTGCAGTTATGGAGAAGTTCAAAGACAGTGACATCAATGCCATGAGTATCATAGTGGACTCTATAAAATACCACTTGATACCCTACATCTCCCATATTGACTCATCTAAGAAGATGTATGATGCCCTAACAAACCTCTTCTCAGTCAGAAACATTGGACAAGTAATGAGTCTGAAGAATGAGCTCCGTGACATGAAGATGAATGATGATGACAACATAACATCATACTTTGTGAGGATCTCTCAGTTAAGAGATCAAGTACAAGCTATTGAAGAGATCATCTCAGAGAAGGAACTGGTAAATATAGTACTCAACGGTCTTCCCAAGACACGAGATGCATTTGCCGCAAGCATGAACACAAGGAAGGAGTATCCTACATTCGAAGAAATTTGGACTTGTTGTGCACAAGAAGAATCAATGATTAGTGCAAAAGAGAACCTCAAAAGAAATACGATGATCAAGCCTTCACAACAAGATTCAAGAATTTCAGGAACAAAAGGAAGTTTGGTTCAAGGAAGAAGCCAAATCAAGAGAAAGATATGTCAGAAATACAATGCTTCAACTGTCGAAAGTATGGTCACTACAAGAATCATTGTCCCGAGCTGAAGAAAAGGAAGGAGACACACGAAGCATCAGTTGCCAAAGAAAAGGAACCTTCAAAGAAGATTAAGCATACTTCTTTTTCTAAGAAAAGGTAAACAACACTCTTCATAGTTCTTGTACATACCATGTTTTATGTACATATCTTGCATATGTATTTCTTAGAAGATAATATGTTCAAAGAGAAACTATACTTATGGAAGAAAAACAAGATAAGGACTGCTATCACTATGACTATAAGACCAGATGCAAGATAAGTCGAAATCAGAAAGAAACCTAGAAGAAGTAAAGACAAAAAGAAGTAAGCAATCAAGAGGAAATTGGAAAAATATTTGTGACACTTTGCAGAAGGCAATAAGGATGCAGACGGAAGCGTGGACTCTCCTAGATGGAGGGAGCCGATTACCAAAAGAAGAGCATGCATTCATACATGAAGCAAGGATTATGAGGGAGCTAATCCTATGATCCATTGAAGATGATGAAGTATATATCCATGGTAGCAACCATGAAAAACAATACATGTTCAGTTTGACTTTAGAAGAAGTCTTCTCCGGAAAAAGAAGCCTCAAAAGTATCCCTGGTTGTCCATCCACATCCATGATCCTATGATGAAAGGAAGAAGGCGGAATCTTCAGGGCATGGAATCTATAGAAAACTCCATGAACTCAAAAGAGAAAGAAAAACATGAGGAAGAACATGAATATTCCAAGAGAGAAAGAAAAGACAGAACAACCAGTCATTGTATCAAGAATCATAAGACTATCAGCCTGATATGAACTCACTAAAATAAATCAAGCAGAGGGACTGAAATTTTTGATGAAGAACAGTGTATGGAAGACTTATGAATGAAAGCATTGCGAGATCCAGAACTAGAAATTCTCCCAGATGGAGGGAGAAGACTATGATGATTGTTTGTTCCAAGTAAACCAGGCATACCTCTACATGAGCCATTATATCGTCTGCAATATCCATGGGTTGGAGTTTACATCAAATGAATGCAAAGACTATTCTCCAAAATAATTGAACAAACAACGTATGAAGAGAAACCTCAAGGATTTGAGGTATACCAGAAAGAGACCCTTGTTTGCAGATGAAAGAAGACACCCTTGTTTGCAGATGAAAGAAGACAACTTGGTAGAGAACCTCCCATGCACAACAGAAGCATGGTGAAAACTTTCTATATTATATAAGAATGGTTACTCAGAACTCCAGAATGATGGATTGCCAATCCATGACAAAGATCTCATGATGACATAAGAAGTGCCACATGGATATGTTCCAGTTTGAGCCTTGCCACGATGTTATGAGCTAGCAGGAAACAAAAGAGCTGAATTCAACTATGATATATTGTAATGATCAAAGTTATATGAAGCCTTCAGAGAAAACCAGTGTTCCAAAAAGACCGAAGTACATTGAGATCAAGCATTACATTCTCTATGATGAAGTCCAGAAAATAGAAGTGGTTCTCAGAAAAAATATATCTCCATAGATGAGCAGATAAGCAAACATTTTGGTAAATCCTCTGTCCAAGATGAAAGAGTTTGCGTACTCAAGCTGGAGCTCGTGGATACAACTTCCTTACTGAAAAAAAAAAGAGATGACTCCCAGGTTGGGAGGGAGCACTGATGTGTTATTGACTTATGGACAATCATTTTTCAATTCGAAAAATGGTCCAGGATGAGCAGTTTCTTTCCAGTTCGGAAGTGGTTTCAGATTTCTGACGGACAGGCAACAATTTCTTTCCAGTTCGGAAAATGGTCCAGATTGAACGATCATTTTTGTAATGAAAATGGTTTGATGGATTGTTGATGTACCATAGACAGCGATTCCCCTTGTGGTTAACATAGGGAATGGTCTAGGACAATCTCTCTTCTTGACAACCACTCTTAGTAGTGGTCAAGAAGACTGGTCTACCTCGTCGGATAGTCATTCTTTTGAAGCTCACAGTTGTGAGCAGTTTCGAAGAACGGGGTGTTTTGGAGGTTGGTGCAGGACAATCATTTCCTTAGGAAATGGTCCGGACAATCATTCCCTGGGGCAGATTCATTATCTCCAGGTTGCACTTTGTTTAATGCCGGAGGAATGGCCTAGATAGGCGAATGGTTCAGGTTCAACAATCAGGGACAGGCATTCCCTGGGGCAGATTCATTCTTTCTAGGTTGCACTTTGTTTAGTGCCGGAGGAATGGCTCAGATAGGTGAATGGTCCAGGCTAAAAAATTGGGACAATTATTCTTCCTTTATTGAGAAGAATAGTCCAGATAGCTCATCATTGATGTTCTACTTTCTAAGGGAAGATGCTCTTCCAGACTTCACAGATGTGAGTGGAAGAATGGCCCAAATGATTCAGTTTATATCATAATAATGTTTTATGTGCAGGTTGATATCAGATGATTGTTATGGAGACCCTATGTCTCCAGACAATAGATATATACTACTGTGGTGGATTTGTTCCACTGATTATGACTATATGTCATTGATCAAGTATCTGTGTGCTACTTGGTGTGGAAATGTACGACTGGATTGTAGTTGTGCACTACGATGGATAGACACAATTGTGTTCTATTGAATGACATTGTTTTGATTTGCCTTGAATACTATCAATAATGTTGGAAATGATTATTAGCTAGATGGATGATCAATGGATAGAGATTTCCCAGACGAAAAATGGTTCAGGACATTTATTCTTCTTGGACATATGACCGCAGTAGAAGAAGGGATCTTGTGTCACTCTGTGGAGTGAGTGACTTATCCAACATCATGTCTGATTACTCAGATGGAGTATGGTTTCGAGAGATGATGCAGTTGATGACACTGATAGTGATGATGGTGTTCATGATCTAGTCATGAGATAGTCTATACGACTATGTTGATGCTACTGGGTGAATGGTATGTTTGTGCTCAAGACCATTACCTTCAATACCTCCCTAGCTAGGAGGGAGTGTTGATATTATGGTAGCTGCGAGAGGTATTTACCTCCATTTGTAAACCTGACGAGAATAGAATATTCCGAGAAGCAAGAAGAAACCCTAATTAGTTGGCTAAATAACCCTAGAAGACAAGTCGACTCAAGAGGATAACTTGTATTAGGTTATTAGCCTCCAAGAGAAGAAGTTGGCTAAAAGAAATATTATATACTAAGTAAATAGGCACCCAGAATGAGAAGTCGGCCCAGACAGTTTGCCATATTTAGTATAAATACAGGAGGTCAGTCTTCATTCTGACAAGCATTCTCAGAACTACAGAAGCAACACTTGTGCACACTGTAGTTGGCCAGTTTGTGCGCAAGTTTGGAGGAGAGCTGCCATTGCAGCTGGTATAGCTAGAAGATTTCGGTTTTGGTTTGGACTATGTCTTGGTTATGGTTTGGACTCTCTGATCAACTCTTGCTTGGTGCGCTATCCTTGGAGAAAGGTGCGTCACCCTTTGTTTGGCTATCTAGCCTAGGGTTTGCTTCCAGAATGATTCTCTGTCAAGGTTAAGGTGCTCAGGGGTATCTTCGACCTATGGTTCGGTGACAATAGTGATATTGTCTATCGTTAAACAAGCACATCCATCATATTCTAACAGACCTCCTCCTTACAGAGAGTTGAGAAGAACTCCAGATGATTCTCCTGTGTAACGTAGCGAGAAAGGAGATCTCCAGAGTTGGACGTTCCTGTGGCTGAGCACAAGGTGAACGTGTGAATTCCGATAGAGTTGGGTGCATCATCATGAGACAGAAATGAAGATGATGTATTAGCCTCCTCTAAGAAGAGAGTTGAGATGATGAAATTCGTATGACTCTCCTGTGTAATGCAGTGGGAAAGAAGATCTGTTGAGTGGACGTGCCTGTGGACGAGCACATGTGAACGTGATCCTAGTGGTTGAGCACTAGTGAGAGTGGTTCTTCTATGTAATGCAGTGAGCCATAGATATGGATGTCCCTATGGATGTTCCCCTAGTGGTTGAGCACTAGTGGGTGTGATATCCCTTTCTATATTGTTCAAGAGTCAGACATGCTTGTAACCCTAATTGTAATGTAAAGGGTACAGTTCAACCCCACCTTAATGTAATTGATAATTAATGTAAAAGATAATTAATCTGGTTAATATTAATTATATTATGATATAGAGAGGTCGGCGTTGTTGTGCAAATAGACACTTATGTTGACAAGTCAAGTAATATAAGTAAAGGTAAATTCCCCATTGAGGAATCATATCTTTTGTGTGAGTTTGGAAATTTCAGCAAGTACATCTTCTTCGGAAAAGTGCGCACCTCTCTTGGGTGCTAGTCTTCTAGGGTTTGCAAGCACCCTCTTGTGTGCTAGGTTTTCTTGGTGGTGAAGGTATTTCTCTTGAAGAATATAGCAAAGAATTTCGCTGGGTTTTCTTCCCTTGTTGAGAAGGGTTTCCCAAGATACTTCTTGTGTTCTTGTGCATGGTGTTTCTTCTTGTGATCTTGGTTGCTGCAATATAATTGTTTATGGTTTAAGTTAAATGCTAAAAATGAATGAACTTCATGCTTAAACCTTGCTTATTGAAAAATCAACATGGTATCAGAGCATAGGTTTTGAAGAACCCATTGCACAAACAACTTTCAACCATCATCTCTCTCTTCTATAGAAACCGTACGACCCTCCTAGGGTTCCCAAAAAATCTGTACGACCCGCTCTTCTGGAGGTTTTCAACACTTGGCACTTGGACATTGGGGCTAAAAAGGGCATAGGTGTGTATGACCTCCTTCAGTGCATCTCCAACAAGTCTCAAACTACAATTCTGAGCATTTTGACTTTTTGGCCCTAGGGTTTCTAGGGTTTCGTTGATTTCTGCAGAAAATTTCAGAATTGTGTTTCTGCAACTTCTGGAAGGAGATATTCCGCTTACCAGGGCTATCATATCCTTCAAAGGCTTATTGTTGGCGGTCATAAGTCCAACTAAATCTAAAATTACTAGCCTAGCCTAGTCGTTAGGTTTTCTAGCCTAGTTGACAACGGTTTGTGAAGAATCCAAAAATGAGCAAAATGATAATGGGAGGCAAGCTTGATGACTCAATCAAACTCAGTTCCAGGAAGACAAGATCTCAAAGAAATGAAGACATGAACATATCAACACTCTCAGGTATAGTCCCTACCAATGATAATACTTGGTTAATTGATAGTGGTGCCTCCAGGCACATGACCGGTCTTAGAGATCACCTAACACATTTCGTTGAAAAAGAGACACAACTACATGTTGTCCTTGGAGATGATGCCATATATAACGTGAGATGAGTTGGAAATTCTATTTTCCAACTAGACTCAAATATGCAACTTCAATTAAAGGAAGTACTATATGTACCCAGAATGAAGAGGAACCTTGTCTCTATTTCTGCTTTGGAAGACAAGGGATACATGATTACCTTCTTAGAAGGAAGAGTCCTTGCATGGCACAAAGACTCTCATATAAGTTCTGCCAAGGTAATGGACGTTCGAGAAAAAAACTTGTACAGATTAACCATTAAACCAGTCTAGACCCTACTACATGACACTATCAGCTTGAATGAGCTATGGCATAGAAGACTTGCTCACATTCATTATAGAGCTCTACTAGGTCTAGGGAAAATGGTAACAGGTCTACCAAAAATACAGATTCAACATAAAGGTGTTTACAAAGGTTGTGCCCTCGGAAAAAATGTTAAAGGATCCTTCTCAAGCAGTGACAATAGATCCAAGGAAATCTTGGACTTGATACATTCAGATGTGTGTGGGCCAATTACTATTGCATCTTTGAATGGGTACTTATACTATGTACTCTTCATAGATGATCACTCCCGAAAAACTTGGATTTACTTTCTGAAGAACAAGGATGGAGTCCTTTCAAAATTTCAAGAATTCATAGTTCAGGTTGAGAACTAGACCGGAATAAAAATCGAAGTATTAAGATAAGATAATGGAGGAGAATACATCTCAAAAGAATTCAACAATTTTTGTATTGAAGCAGGGATCAAGAGAGAGTTCACAATTCCTTACAACCCTCAACAAAATGGGGTTGCTGAAAGTAAAAACATAAATATCATTGAGGCAAAAAAAGAAATGATACATGATCAGAGTCTACCTATGACTCTATGGGAAGAAGCATGCATGACAACAATGTATGTACAAAACAAAAGTCCTCATCATATCTTGAAGAACATTACTCCAGAAGAAGCCTTCACCGGAGTGAAGCCTGAGATTGGACACTTCAAAATATTTGGATGTCCAGTATATTTTCATGTACCCAAAGAGAAGAGATCCAAGCTAGAACCTTCAGGAAGAAAGGGCACATTTGTAGGATACAATGAATCATCAAAAGCATATTGAATCTACATGCCTGGTCAGAGACAAATTGAAATAAGCAGAGACGCTACCTTTGAAGAAGAAGTAACCTTCCAAATATCCAGAGAAGCTGAGATGGAAATTGATAGTGAGACAATTCCTTCTCCCCATTCAGCAGTTCAGAGGGAGATAGACATTATTCCAAATGGTCCAGAAGCTCTAGTTGATCCAGTTGTTCCAGTTGATCCAATTGTTCCAAGAAACATACCCAGAGATATTACAGTTGGACATAAAAGGCCTGCTTGTGCCTAACAAACTCTACAAGAAGAATAAGGACATAAAGCTCCTCAAGGAACAACCAGAGAGAGAAAGACACCAAAGAGATTCTCAATCTACCTTTCATCCATGACCCACATCATTGACTCAGATCCATCTTGTCATGGATAAGATTCAGGTGAACAAGTATGGCAAGATGCCACGACTGAAGAATACCAATCTATATTGAAAAATGATGTATGGGATGTTGTTCCAAGACCAGAGGGAAAGTCTGTAGTGACTTCCAAATGGATTTATAAAATCAAGCATGAAGCCGATGGAAGCAACGAAAAATACAAAGAAAGATTTGTGTCCAGGGGGTTCTCACAAGTAGAGGGAGTTGAATATGACGATACTTTTGCTCCAGTATCTCGTTACACCTCTATCCGATCTATCATTGCACTAGCTGCTTCCATGGGTTTGAAGCTACATCAGATGGATGTAAAGACTACCTTTCTCAATGGTGAAATTGAGGAAGAAGTTTATATTGAGAAGCTAGAAGGATTCATTGTACACAACGAAATATCTCATGTATGCAGGTTGAATAAATCCCTATATGGTCTAAAGAAAGCACCACGTGATTGGTACGAGAAAATGGATGGATTTCTAATGAGTTTGAGCTTCAACAAAAGTGTTGCTGATATAAACTTGTATTATCACATTGATGGAAATGAGTGTTTGATGAGGGAGGACACTGAGAAGGCCTTGGCCACTTTTTGTCCAAAGTGCAAGAAGAAGAACTCTGGTCACGAGTGCCACCTTGACAAAATAGAATTCTATGGCATCTGTTTCGATAATCACAACATTAGTCAATGCTCCTCGTTGCCTAGATTAAAGGCAATATATTAAGAGGCGAATGAGAATGCAAAACAAGTATCTTTCATCAACCAAAGGAGTAAGGGTAGTTTCACCCGTTGCCTCAAGGTATGCCATATGAACAACCTCAATATTTTAATTTGTTTTGGGCTAATAATATGAACTATACCCTCTTCCTAATTGGTATCCACCTTCAAACCCATTATAGTGGTCAATGCCACCAACCAATCTGTAGCAATGGTCTTATACACCTCGGGGCCATTAGATACCTTATCAACAATGGCCTAATCAACAACAATCTCAATGGCCCCAACAAAGTTGGGTAGTCCCAACAACAAGCTCTTTTACCCCCCCCCACATAAATAACCCTAACCAACCAATTGCTAAGCAACCACAACTTCATACCTAACTTATAATAAATCTTGATAATAAGTTAGCTCAGTCAACATATAATAATGACATGGCGAGTTTTCCTACACATTCATTTACATCTATGGATTGTCAAGAATTGCATCTTCATATAGGAAGGGTGGCAGAAGATCTAGTTCCACCTCTTATTATTGGACAAGAAAATGAAGAACAATTACAAAATTCTTCCACCAGCTTTTTGTAAGTTTTAAACCTTTACAATATAGCAATGCACACACATATTCTTTATAAAATAGAACGAAAAACAATAGCATTCACTCATAGTACTAGACATTTACCCTATAAACCCTTAACCGGGAAAACCAAAAAAATGTTTAGAGTCACACCTCTAACTCTCAATATATCAAATTCATTATTTACAATACAATATAGATTATCATGCGATATCCAAAACCCTAATATTTTTTACTAGATTAGATTAATTGATTGGAATTACATTACAATGGGTCAAAATACCATTGGCCGAAAAACATGGGGCTAATCGTGCAAAGATTATAACATATACCCAACACTTATCAAATCCAATTCCAACTTCTCCTTCACTAGAGATGATACCAAGAATTCCACCCTATCTAAAGAGGCTTGACTGAAGAAAATCTCAACCTCAACTCGAATTCAATTTCTTATGGGAATTAAAAAAATTATTCCTTTATTTCAAGCTATTAAGGATGTGCCTATCTATAGTAAAGTAGTGAGAAACCTCTATCTTAAGAAACCAAGGAGGAATAAAAATGACCCTTAGACTATTCAGGTGATCGGTTAGCTTTCTAACTTTATGCTTGGAAATGTTTTTACTCCTAAATACATTGAGCTAGGGAGCCTATGGTAGATGTCCACATAGGAAAAACACTAATTAAAAATGTTTGGAGTGATATAGGAGAAACCATAACTATAATGATATAGGGGGAAATGACAAATTTAGGTCAACAAATATAATTGAGACAAATATCAATTGTGTTACAAATGGTTGATAGACCCATGGTCAAGACACACGAGATCTTAGAAGACATTATAGTTTCCATTGATTCTTGGGAATATCTAGTTGATTTTATGGTTATACAAATACAATTTGGTTTAAGAGGGTATCCTATTGATCCAGGAGGATCTAGAATGCTAAAAAATGATCCAGGAGGATCCAAAATGCTAAAAAATTGATATTCTCAAATGATCTTGAAAACCACTTCATTGCATAGAGCTCGACGATAGCTTTCCAAAGGTGTAAAAATTGCCTCAAACAGAGTTCGTATGAAGAAGTTATGGCCAATCAAAGTTTTGGTAAAACATGGCAAAAAGTCAAAGTGAAAGGTAACACGTACCTTGTTCGTACAGATCATACAACTGACAGATGACGTCATGCTGACATCAACATGGTGATGTGGCAGTGTGACATATTGCCATGTGTCACCTAGAAATGGTTATTTTGGGGGTCCATGTGGACCAATAAAAAAGTGCCATGTGTCATTTATACGGATGACATGGTAGGTACAGGTGGCAGGTGACTAGACGATGAGGTGGCAAATCCGTATAGTGATGTGGAAAACAGGGGGACCAATGACAACATGACACATGGATCAATTGAAGAGTGCCACGTGGCACTCTCCAATTGGCCAATAATGGATAAGGGAGAATAAAATTCGTTGGCTTGGATGGGAATCAAACCCATGACCTATTTGAGAATATTCCTAGCATATTCTAGCGCCTTAACTAGATTCCTCCTACCAATATTCCATGCATGTTAGTTGTTATAACTAACATTAAATATTGTATTTAAGTTTTGTTAAAACATCCTGAGAATAAAGGGGCGCGGTTAGGTCGACCTAGGCCTATTTGATGCGCACAAAAACCAATGTACGAGCATGGAAATGCGTGCCAAAGAGAAGAACTGCATAGAATTTCATGTCAAGTTCATAATTTTTTTTTGTTTTACATGCAAGAGGTGTCCATCTTTTGGGTTTGTCTTGTTTTTGCGTGCTATTGAGTTTTTTGAGGGAAGTATAGGGTGTTTATACTTATTTTTCTCAGAATTTCGAGAGGAATCTGATGGTGATGTCTATTTTGTGTAAAAATTCTATGTATGAAAAATATTAGTCCAATTTGTCATGTAGGAGACCTAGTCTCATTATGCGTGCAAAAAGGGGTCTTTAAGCACCGATTCAAAACATAATCAAGTTTATACTCTTTTTTTTTTTTCTCAAAATTTCGAAAGGATTTTAGTAATGACCTCTCTTTCTAGGATTGAGTATTAGAATTGAAGAGTGACATCAAATTTGGCATTGGAAGCCCATTTATTGTAATTTTTTTCATTTTGAGAATTAATAAGAGTCGTCTATTTCTCTCCATTTTGGCACTCATTATTTTCGCAAGTTATATTTATCAGTTAATGAGTTTTATGGAAAAGTAATACATTCACATGATGTTTTGCAAACAATCAAGTCGATCTTCAATTTCCCGAATCTGGTAAGATGTTTATGTGTATTTATGAACTAATTGACATCTAAGGACTTTGGCGCTGAATTGGTATCAAAGTTTGTTGATATTTTAGAGCAAGTTGGTATCATAACTCGTTTGGTATTTTCATATCACCTATAATATTTTAGGTAGGCTTTAGCTTGCCACAACTGATGCTTATATTAGTTGTAGGTCATGGGATATGATAATTTCTCTAGGAACTTCCATTAAAAAAATCATTTTATGCCCTCCTATGAGACCATTCCTTGAATTATAAGAACCTTTATGGTACATCAAGAAGATGATCAAGTATCATATGAGACATCTATTCATCTTGTTCTCACTATTGAGAAAGCATTGGCTTTAAAAGACGTCAACAAGGATATAATAACATTTAACTTCATGCAAAATATTTATCCTTCAATGGTGCAAATTTGAGATTATTTAGATGAATTAGATGAATTAGATGAAGAAAACCTAAGATAAGAGAGCCTTATGAGACAATAAGTCCTATTAAGATGATATTGGGCTTTAGTTATCTAAATGATTACTTTGTTGCCAAAATTTCACATCCAAGCTTTGAAGCTATATAACATTTTCTATGAAAGTTTCTTAATATTAGTACTCAAATGCAACCTATACAAAAAAATAAGTTAATTAGTCTTCTATAGGTTCACAACTATGCTTTTGCATGGGAATATCCATACATGAGAGGCATCAATCCTCATATTTTCAAACATCACATCTATATCTAGGATAAATCTCA
>ML864047.1:7596-22684 GCA_009831015.1 Picea engelmannii | reverse complement strand
TAGTAACCATATGCCATGTCCATATATTCCATCCTTTAGTTTATAATCAGGAATTAATACCTTAATCTCCTACAAATATTTGAATTATGTTCTTGGGTATGATCTGTCTCATCCTACTTTATTGTGTCTACCTATCTAATCTACCTACTTATCACTTCTATTATAACTAATTTATTTAAGTCCTATTCTAATTGTCTGTAGGGACTATCTAATGCGCACTCCCATTCTACACATGGTATGTCACCACAACACAATGACCCTCATGAGTTGCGATGCTTCTTTAGTCGAATTTTGTTTATCAACCCTTTCCATGGATTTTCATTGGGTTTTGTTGGTTGTATCGTAATAGTTAGACTAGTGTACAAAACTTAGAAAGGTTCCAACTTTTTTGTATGCAACTTATCTAGTGGTTTGAAGTTTTCCAAAAACATAGGGTGCACATAAGTAACTTTTTGGGTGGTGTTCTTGGGTGTTGTTTTGCATTGATTCCTTAATTTAGACTCCTTAATGGGATGGAATCTTACCTGAATACACTCCACCACCCACGCCTATTATTTTATATTTGGGTGGTGCATATCCCACTAGCATGAAAGTGTTCATGTGACTTCTATCTCCATGGCCTATATCCTTTGGGTCTCAGGAACCAACCCTGTCATTTTTGCCAGGAATTTATCTATTGGCCCTATACAATCAAACCTTGGTAGGTTGCACAACTCTAATATTATCTAGAGCATCGCTTTGGTGATTTGTGCACATCTCCAGGTTGGTATCTCATACAACTTATTCTACCATATTTCCATAACATCCTCTAAATCCATGTCATAGGAACGAACACTTCTCCAGATCAGTTCCCCATTTACCATTGGATTCACATCATCATCTATATGTCCTATAATGTTTTATATGTTTTCTATGATGGAACTCTATGTATCTTCATTCATGGTCTCATTATACCTATCAACCTCATTTGGATCCAGCGACACAATAACATGTAAAGTGTATGTATCAAAGGACATATTCCATTACTTTAGTTTCAGTACAACATTGTTATCAAATTCCCAATAAATACCAATTAGAGATAGATAAGGATCTCATTCATCCATGATCTCAATCACCTCGAATTTTTTTTTAGTCTTCAACCCATCAATATTCACTTCCACTTTCTCTAGCCTGCCAGTCAAATAAATTATGTAATGGTTATCAAGCTTGAGTTGAATAGGGGACCACACCAAGTTTGGTTTACACATAAATTCCCATGACTTATTCAACAATATGTTCAAGTTGGATCCTAGGTCCAACATGATGTCATCTATCTCGTAGCTTCTGAGCTCAATTGTCATCCTAAATTCTCTCCTCACGTGTTTCCTTCTTCTTACATGGTGCACATATCATTTTGGTCGTGGGGTATAAATCACAACATTTTGGTCCCCTTCTTCCATACATATGATCAGCATGTAGGTTAGTTTATTTTCATCAATATGGTCACACAACATCTTAATACAACAACCCAAGAAGTCACTTACTTTCTAATTCAATATTGGTTAAGTGTTTCACTGTGGTTCCTCTTGTGTTGTGGATTGCAACTCTTCACACAATGTGCATTTCTCTTCTAGTTTCTTTTTTTATTTGTGTTTAACTTCTTCATTCCCATAGGACTCTTCCAATGCCCTATGCACCATACTTTGTTGTTATTCATGCACACGGGCTTCTTCCAACACCTTCTGCATTGTTTTATTACATTCTTCATGTGCATTGTCCTCTTCTAGGGATCTCTATGAATTCTCTGTGTGCATTGTCAAAGTTAGGAGGTGCTTTCATTTCTTGTTTGATCTTTCCTTCTACATTATGAGCTGAAATTTTTGCTCATTCTAGGTCAGTTACCATATGAATTCCTCCTTGGGTTACCACCCATACATCCACTTCTTCTTCCATCTCCTAACTTTCATGCAGCTCAATAATCACCATATTGCATTGTCCCTTATTCTCTTCACACTTAGCCAATAACTCTGGTAAATACTCCATGACATGGTCTATGCTATGGAAATATCTATAGGGTGCATGCAAATTGGTACAAAATCATGACAGGTGGCCTATTTTTCCACAGTTAAAATGGGTAGGTGGTTTTCCCCTGCCACCATCGTATCCTCTTCATCTTCCTCTTCCATATCCTCCTCACTGGACTCCTTTTTCAAAGCCTCCCCAGTTGAATCCTTTGTGATATCCATCCTTATGTTTTTCTTGGACCCAGAAAGCATCTGCAGTGTGCTCTTGCATCAATTACGACAACCATAATTTGTTCACATAATGTCCCATGGATTTGCAAAACTCACAGAATGGTGTTTGTGTAGTCTTATGATACTTTTGTAGTGTTAATAAATGGGGAGTTATATGACCCCATTTTCTATAAATCTCACACCACTTGATCTGTGGCCCGATTGAAAATGGGTTCAATGCACCTATCTCCATAGAAATTCCTAGTGCAGGACACTCATTTCTATGGTGACCTTTTGCATAGCACAGGGTACACCAGAAATTTTCATGCACAACCTTAGCCTTAGCAATATCTTGTAGTTTCATTGTAAGGTTTGTGAGTTGATATTGTACCTACGCAATCCCTGTCGACGTCTTTCCACCTCCTGGCATAGACTCTAAGCGCATTGCAATTTCCATGGCCTCTGCCTAGTTCATCACTTTCTACTGGGTGAGAGGGACTCAAATGTGGGGTAGGAGTTCCACAATAAAACATTCTCTATGCTAGATGTATTGGATCTGAAACATTAGTATGTCCAACAAAATATTGAATCATTGGACATAATACCACACGGTTTCTCCAACTTGTTGCTTGATCTCTTTGATCTCGGTTACACACTTTGATTCCAACTTAGATTTCTGAAATTCCCTAAGTAGGTCTCTCTTTATCCTCATTAGGGACCTTCCAAAAGTGTGGTATTCTTGTACTTCATATACCATGTCAAATCTATATCTCTCAATGTGGTCTCTAGCTGCACAATCTTGGATTCCTCGTATGTGACTCTCTTCACAGAATATATAGTTTCACACATGAAACAGTGTTGTTCTGCATCGTCTCTTCTGATACCATGAAATGTGGGAAGACTGAGGGTTGAATCTAGGTTTTTCATACTCAATCTAGAGCCCTATCTTCCCAACTGAATATTACTTTTTTTTTTTTATACCGATGCTCTTTATTGTGAAGTATTGTTGACTTTTGCTTCTCCACTTATATCTTCTCCTTCTCATTCCTATAATCTCTCTTCTTCTACTTATTTCACCTCTACACTACCTTTGTTTCTTTCTTCTTGATGGAAAATGTGCAAGGGGGGTGTTTTAAAGAGGGTATTCCTCCATACTCTTTCATATTCTTTGGTGACGGATCCAAAATGTTAATAAATAGAACAAAAAATATTGAAACAACAATATGATTGAAAATGCTTCAAACCAAATTCAATAATATTCACACAAAAGTTACAAATATATAGTACAATGGGTGATGTCACCTGTTGGTTGGTTTTGGTCTACATAGGGAGTGTAAGACCCAAGGTTCAGTTTGAATATCACCAACAAAATCCTCAAGACACTGGCCCTTTCATCATCACCTTCTTTCACAGATGAAGTCTCACCCAAGGTATTTATTGGGGCTAAAAGAATCAGGTTTCTGCAGTAGTAAGGGAAAGAGAGGGTGATGTGTGGATCATTCTTCCTTATCTTAGCTAATGTTTGTTATAGATTATTAATTAAATTATCACAACCATACATGAATATTACAACATAATCAATCCATATACTCAATCCATCATCATTCATAAACGCATAAAGACAAGTAAAGAACACAAGATGCAATATCCTCTCTAAACTCCTTCTTTATTCATTTTAATTATGTCTACTACATTCATGATATTTTCATAACCTCAATTCTCTTCTACATGCACACTCTCACACTCAGAGACACATACACATCTATATATATACCTCTATATATCTCTCTATATCTCTCAATATCGTTACATCTTTATACCCCAAAATATAGGGTTTCAAGCTCTATTCTTATTTATCCCAAAATAACCCATTACAATGGATGGCATGGCCAGCATCAGTTAACTAGTTGTTTTCCTTATTCTACTTCTTGTTCTTTATACAAATTTTATGTTGTTATTCTATTTATGGAAATTAGCACTATCGTTGTTTGCGCTTCCTTTTCTCGCTTGCTTGTTGTATCCTTATGTCTCTGCATTGTCTCCATCCTTCGTGCTATCCTTCCTTCTTCTCCCTTTCTGTCTTCTATGCTTTTTCTTCCTTCTACGCTTTTTCTTTGTTATGCACATTTCCTTCCTTCTGTGCGCTTTCTTCATACTTAGATTTTTATCACAATTATATCCCAAAAATGCCTATCCAACAGGCCCCCAACACTCACCTGTGGATCGCCCCAAGCCGCTCAGGCATGTTTCCTGTTCTTCCTTGTTGCAATGAACTATTGCGCATCATCCTTAGCCACTTCCACCTATGTGAAAATTGTGGCCTCTATTACTGTGCCATGTTTCTGACTTCTTAGTTGGTCTTGTTCCTTTGGTTTCTTTATGTTTATTTGCAATTTTCCTTAGAGGGTCCTCCTTTTCCCTCTTGAAGGCATCTTCCCACCTGATGACAACTTAAGTCTGAACAACAACATCAGGAGGTGTGTTTTTGAGGGGGGAAACATCGCTTCTCAGAGAAAAAATAATTGGTAAGCCTCCTCTTCCTGTAATTTTCTTCTCTGTCAATAATCCGTTGACGTTGCTTGAGGTCGACAACCTCCTCCTTTTCACCTATGTCTTTTGGCCACATCTTTCGGTTCCGTTGGGGTGTCATATACGAGGTCAATTTTTGGGAAATATCACTTTTAGTGGGATCATGATCCATTTCCTACTCTTTTACTTTCATGAAGCCTTCATAACCCTTGAAACAAATCTTGACTCTGGTTTGGTTGTTATGCAATTTTACGCAGGAAACAATGTGAGTCCGTTATTTTGGTATGTACTCAACGCCTGAGTATGGGTCCATAACCATCTCTAGCACTGGTTGTGCTTTGTAAATGTCCTAGTCCATAAACTTCAGGTTGGTAGGATTTTCCACCATATCTCCTTCCCTACTCAGCCCTGGGGGGTTAGTGGTATTCTTGGTGGAGCTTTCCCCATTTGTATAAATTCACTGCTCTGTGAGATGAAGCTCAATTGTATTATCATTGGGTCTCTCCTATTTTCTCACTATGATATGAAAAAATGAGTTCCACTTATGATGTTCTTATTATTTTGTGGTTTCATGCCAACTGTACTTGTCTCATCCTATTTTAACTAACTCATCCCCTCCACCACCATAGTTGATGAGTTGTACCATCATTACATCTTAATTACAAAATCATTCAGGTAAGTTCTCCCATGTACCGTCGATCGTCTATGATTTCTGACAACTTTCCTGAGTAAACGCTTATACAACGTTTTTATGACATGTCACGTTGATTTTCCAGTTATATTTTCTGTGTCTGGTCGTGGTTTAGCGATCTTTTCATGCCAACATGCACAGTAGTGTGTTGTTCGTCACAGTTGGGCATGTCTATATCTTGTTTTTGAACTTGGCATTGTGGTATCTTCGCTTGTATTGATTAGCTCAGCTATGCAAGTTCTGCTACCCTGGAATTTCACCTACTTTCTTTCCTTCGCCTATCACTAACTGTTTTTTTTTTTTCTTTCCTTTTTCTACTTTTTCTTTGGTTTTTCTTGTTTTTCTTTCTACTATTGTACACTTTCAATAATACATGGGTGCATGCATTGCACAAGTTACTGCGTAGACAATTGACTGTCTCTATAGAGATTCAATCAACTTTCATTCACCATTTTTTCCATGACCTATCCATCCAAGGTTCCCAACCCCATAGCACCTATCTTTATTATCTGTTGGATCACATAAGGACCTAACCAGTGCATGTGAAACTTCCCTTTGTGCTGGAGATACTTACTATAATAGATTAATACTAAATCTCTGACTTGAAATTTCTTGGAATTAATGTGTTGATCGTGAAAGTATTTCTCTCTATATTTCTGCACTTGTTGGTGAAATCCTACAATAAACCGGTTCTCCTCAAGCTGGACTAACTGATCCAATTGCTCCTCTATGGCGGCAGCATCGAAGAGCTCAACGATTTCTGCTATGCATAGGATAGGTAGAATGAAATCCATGGGCATCATGACTTCCTATCCATAGACCAACTGAAATTGTGTCTTCCCTGTCAACTTATTACTGGTAGCTCTATATTCCCATAGTACCGCAAGGATGTGTAAATCCCAATCATCTCATCCAATATTGAAAATCTTTGTCAAAGCATTCTCCAAAATTTTATTGAAATCTTCTACTATTCCATTATCCTAAGGGTGATATGGTGTACTTTTCTGATGATGAATCTGAAATTCCTCAGTTAATGCAGAAATGGTTCAGTTAAGAAAGTTCATACCTTCATCACTAAGTAGTATGCGTGGACATCCAAACTTGTTGATTAAATTCTCGAATAGAAACTGCGCTATAGTTTCTATAGTGAAATCAATAACTGGTGCTTCTTCCTCCCACTTGGTTAAGTACTCAATCATAGTGATGATGTATCTTTCTCATGATCTCCTTGCTTTTGGGTTGATCAAAACCACAAAATCAACAACTCACTTCTTGAATGCTTGCAACGTAACTTGTGGATTTAATGTCATTTCATCGTGTCAATATGGTTTACCCACTCTTTGGCATAAGTCAGAGTACTGACAATATTTCTTCATGTCCTTGTGTAGTGTAGGCCACAAAATCCCTGCATATAAAATCTTCTATGTCATTGCTTTTCCTACGTAATTTTCTCCAATAATATTATCATGTGCTTCCTCCAGTGTAGCTTTCCTTTTGTGTTCTAGTACAAAACACCTCAGGATTCCATCTTCCATTAACTTATACAAGTTCCCTATAATCAATTTATAGTTTTCTTATTTTACTACCAATTGTTTCTTTTGTGCTACAGTCATGTCAGAGGGAGCCACACCTGTATGTAGAAAATCCGCAATGTCCACGAAGTAATCATCCACCATCTTGATTGTAAATAACTATGCATTCGAGAAAGTATCATCCAAATTACCTGCATCCTCTCATGTCAAGATCTGTGAGAGATGATCTGGTCCTGCATTCAGCTTCCCGGAGTTTACGATAACCTCAAAGTCATATTCCTGAAATAGTAACAACCGTCTACATATTATTCCTCCTAAGACAAGATTATTGACTAAGTATTTTAATGTAGAATTCTCAACACACATCTTGAAGTGAGACACAAGTAGGTAATGTTTTAACTTATGGAGTGCATAGACCATGGCCAATCCTTCCCGTTCTGTAGTGGTATAATTTTTTTCAGACATAGATAGTTTCCTACTTGCAAACGCAATCAGATGATCGATGTCTCCTTCTCTTCGTTGTGAGAGAAATGCGCCCAATGCAATGCATGATGTATCAACATGGACATGGAACTCTTTGTTCCAATCTGGAAAGACTAAAATGGGTGCAGTGACCCGTCTTTTTTTTAGTGTGTCCAGCCCCTTCTAGCAATCCTCATTCCATTGGAAGTTGATTTCTTTCTTCAACAACTTCTCCATGGGTGTTGTAATCTATGCATATCCTTTAATAAATTCCTGTAATAACTTGTATGACCCAACATTTCCCTTAATTGGCTAACTAACATTGGAGGTTCAAACTCCATAATTACTTCGATCTTTCTAGGGTCAACCAACAGGCCTTGTTTGCAAATGATATGTCCTAGTAGAATTCCAAATGGGGCAAGAAAAATGCATTTATTTAAGTTCAGTGAAATCTGACATTGTCTGCATAGATCCAACATGATCCGAAGAACTTCGATATGATCCTGTAGTAGACTGAATATCGTCCAATCATCTAAGTATACCTCCAAACATTTATGGATGAACTCCTTGAATGCATCCACAACCACTCTAAAAAATATTTTAAGGGAATTCTTCAATCCAAAGGGCATCATCGTGTATTTATAAATTCCCCACTCTGTCTCAAATGTGGTTTTATCTCTGTCCTCCTACATGATTTTTATCTCATGGTACCCATAGAATCCATTAGTGAATGAATAAGCTTCTTGACCCCCTACATTCTCCAGTTCTTCATCAATGAACGGTGTTTGGAATGGGTCATGTAAGCATGTGTCATTCAACTTCCTTAAGTCTATACAGATCCTAATCCCTCCAGTATTATTGTCCTGCACCACCATAGGGATAATCTATTCGAATTCTTTGACTAGTTCAAATATGCCTGTGTCGAGAATTTTATCTATTTCATCATTAACCTTCTCCTTATACCTCGGGTTCAACTTGTACATACTCTGTTGTATTGTCTTAGCTCCAAGATTTAATGGAATCTTCATCTCCCCTAAGTCACTTGTTATCCCTTTAATCTCTGAGAATGTAGTTGGAAATAAGTCCCGATATTCTCGTAATAATTCTACCACCTTCTCAATTGTATCACTGTTCCAATAGTCTCCTATGTGGGCAAACTTAGGGTTCTTTGTTGTCTCGATGTTCACTTGCTTTGTCTTTGTAGGTTGTGTATGCGACATATACAAGCTCTAGCCCTTATAATGTGCGTCGTCCTTTCGTCTTTGGTACATGTACATTCCTGGTGTCCTCTTCATCATATTCCTCCTCCATAGCATTATACCATTCCAATAGCTTATGGACCTTCATCTTGGATATGTTTGGACTGCGTACCAGAATCGCTTCCCCCGTCTCGATCACCGAGAAGATATTTGTTCAAATTTCCTGTAGTGTTGTATGTATGGTGGGAGACTCATGTTCAAATGTGAACATGACTTTGAATCTTTGGACCAACCCTTCCCATGTTGTTGTGTCTCTATGTGTCTCCAATTCTAAATACCAATTCCTCGAAATTGTGTTCAACGTGAGAATGAATCAGTGTGTGTTGGCCCTTGACCAAGTTTTGGATATCCTTGGTCAGGTTTGACCTATTTTAGGACTTCGACAGGATGTCGAAGGTGGAGTGCAAGTCGAAGCGGAGATCGCGGGATCTCGACCCCTTTTAGGGATTTTTGGATTTTGGGCTTATGTAACGGGTATGGGATGTCATCCCATGGGTTTACCCATGTTTGGGCCCATTTTGTAATGTATAAATATAAATCTAGGAAATGTAAGTAGGCACTGAAAAAGGGCAAGTGAAGGCCAATGTGCTAATTGTAAGTGATAGTTGTAAATGCATTATGCATACTGTGTGAGGCTTGCAAGGCTAAGTGAAAGTCTCTGTAAGAGACTGTGTAAAGGCTTTATGTTGTAACCTAGCTTGGGGAAGGAGGATCTGGCGAGGTGCACACAGATCTCTTGTCCTATGCGGAGTAGGACCTTGTGGCTCTATGCATGTAGATGATTGACATAAGACAATAAGAGAAGAAGAGTTGGTGGATGTAGCCCCAAGCTGGGGGTGAACCACATATATCCTGTGTTGTGGTTGCTTTGTGCAATATGGTTGTTTTATGGTCCATATGATTAATGCTTAGTACAATGATGTATGCTTAGATGAATATGATATCTTAGTGCCTAATGATGTGAATAAGAAGCTATATATGATCTATGTTGATGTTCTTAGTGCTTGAATGTGTTGAATCTTGTTGAATATTGTGTTGCGTTGTAATTAGGTTTTATCTGTGTTGTAGATAAAGGTTAAGTACTAATGAATGACAAATTCTAAGTGCTTTGTTAAGGTGTTGTAATCATATATATGTTTCCCAACTAAGGTTGCAGACACTAGAGTCCTGCAACCACCCCTGCCTCTACCTCGGGTGAGACTTCATCTTCTTCGCAGGTGATGCCAAAAGGGACGGTAGTTAAGTTTTTGTTAGTGTGTTGTTGAAGCGTTGAACACTGGATCTACCCCTGTGCCAACAAATGGTTCCGTTGTGGGGACCTGAAACTGTGATTGTTGGGAACTGAGGAAAAGAAAGAAATCTTTGTGCGTAGATCTGTTTCTTTAGTACGCAGTATTCTACTTGACTTGCGAGGATATGTTCTAAGAAAGGAGGTAGATCTGAAGAAAAGAGGTAAGATATAAAATCTTTTTGCTCTGATAAAGGTAAGAATAATGAATTTTTTTTATTGAAGAGATAAGATCTAAAATATTTGTGATCTGTTAAAGGAAAGATAAGTGGAAATTTTTGGTTCAAAAGTATGGATCTAGGTATGTTTGATAAATTTTGTCCTAGTTTGAAAACTAGGCCACAGTTAGAAGAAAGAAGGTTTGATATGAGTATATTTTATAGATATAATGAAAGATATGTTATTCCTATGCATAGAAAGAATGTTTGGACTAATAAATGGATGCAACATCCTAGGAAGAATTTTCTGCAGGTTAGCCATCATGATCCTAGTGCGCAGTATAAGAAAGGTTGGGGATCATTTAAGAGAAAGAGAGGACTAACTTGTTGTTATAGTTGCAGAAGACTGGAACATCTTGTTAAGGTATGCCCTAGTAGAAGAACTAGTTGTCTTTGTTGTAAAGCTATGGACCATGAAGTTCTGGATTTCCCTAGAATGATT
Organism: Picea engelmannii; assembly: GCA_009831015.1. Taxonomy (NCBI): domain Eukaryota; kingdom Viridiplantae; phylum Streptophyta; class Pinopsida; order Pinales; family Pinaceae; genus Picea; species Picea engelmannii. Next base: position 12,050 of record ML864047.1, on the reverse strand, counting down.
ACTAAGGTCGAAAGAATGAATATGAGACAAGAAAACCCTGAGGAAGGCCAAGAAACAGAGACCATAGCAGAACCCCAGAAAGAATCAGAGATTGTATTACTGCAAATGAAAGAAACCCTGAATGACCACAGAGATATCAACTTATCTGAGATCATAAAAGATAAAGAGTGCATAGAAACAAGAATAGGAGACTTTGACATAGACTATGTTCTGGATGAGGAAACACAGGTGAATATTATGACAGAAAGAACTTGGGAAATTTTAGGAAATCCTGCTATGATTCCTTCATTGGGAGGAATAGGATTATTTAGAGGAAAGTTGATAACCATATGTGGAATACTTACCTAGACATCTATGAGTGCTCATGGAACTTCGACAGAAGAAGAATTTGAGGTTTTTAAATTTATTGAGAACAACTCCACATTTTCTATGCTACTAGGAAAAACCTGGATTGAGAAATATCAAACCCGAAGAAAAGAAGAGGAAACTCTAGAATAGAAAAATAAATAACTAAGAGACTTCATGGCTAAGATAATAGCACACTTACTGGGTGAACAAGAAAACCATTCGAAGCTACTCAGGACCAGAAATCTAGATGTCGAAGTTGAAAGAACACAAGAAGATTTGAAACACCTATATGTACAAGAGAGTAGAGCACCTACCCCAGATAAAGAAGAAGTATTTCCCTTGAAACTTAGGAAAGACTACCAACATTGCGAAGTTACTATGGAAAGAGGGGATAAGAATCAGAATGGAAAGAGGAATATCAAGATGCAGATCACAGGGAAGAAGTTTAGAAAGTTAGGCAAGATGAAAGAAAAGTTAGAGAAATTATAGGAAGCTCTAGAGAAGACTTCGCAGAAGGAAGGTCTCCAGAATTTGAACTTCGCTAGAATATCATAGCAGCTCATATTGGCACTTCACCATGGCGGAGAGATATGACTGTTGGAGGCATTATAACCTTTAGATTGACGTTCCTGAATGGTTAGAACAACAATTATGATCAGGAATCTCGCCATCAAACCATTGGGACCATGCCGTAATGGACATAACTGCATTGATGAAGGTATCTTATCCATTGGAGGGATCCATTGCATTGTTGTCTACTTATTTCGTCGAATATTGCACTGAGAACACTTTTGCAAATTATATCTGAGCCAACAAGAGAACTCATTGTTACTGTGTTGTGCTTACTGAGACTTCGCTACCTGTTCTATTGCATTGAGCATTTGTTCATCGACTTGAGTTATCTGATCTCGAGCGTGCATGTTAGACGAACTTAGCATCATAGAAAAGTTTGTTTGTTGGCCCTTGACCAAGTTTGAGGATCCTTGGTCATGTTTGACCTACTTTTGGGACTTCAACAAGATGTCGAAGGTGGAGCGCAAGTCGAAGTGGAGATCATGGGATATCGTCCCCTTTTTAGGGATTTTTGGTTTTTGGGCTTATGTAACGGGTATGGGGATGTTGTCCCATGGGTTTATCCATGTTTAGGCCCTTTTTGTAATGTATAAATAGAATTCTAGGTGATGTAAGAAGAGGGAGAAGGGTTTTTGATACCGTGTTAAGTGCTAAGTACAGATTGTAAATGTTGCATGCATGCTATGTTGAGAACTTGCAGAGCTAAGTGCATGTGACTATAAGAGACTGTGTAAAGGCTTTATGTTGTGACCTAGCTTGGGTAAGGAGGATCTAGTGAAGTGTGCACGGATCTGTTGTCCTATGCAGAGTAGGATTTTGAGGCTTTGTGCATGTAGTTGATTGAACGAAGATAATAAAAGATAAAAAGAGTTGGTGGATGTAGCCCCGGGCTGGGGGTGAACCACGTATATGTTGCGTTATGGTTTCTTTGTGACTGTTTATTGTTCATATGATTAATGAAGTAATGTATGTTAGATGCATTTGATATAATATCTTAGTGCTTAGTAATGTGAATGAATGTTAGATCTGATCTATTCCCTTATGCTAAGTGTGTCTATATGTTAGATCTGGTTGAATACTGTGTTGCTCTGTAATTAGGGTTTTCTCTCCGAAGTGAATAATGTGAACTATAGCTACCAAGTGCTCTGTTAAGGTGTTGTAATCACATATTGGTGTCCCAGCTAAGGTTGCAGACATCTGAGTCTTGCAACCACCCCTGCCTCTACCTCGGGTGAGACTTCATCTACTTCGCAGGTGTTGTCGAAAGGGCCAGTAGTTAGGGTTTTGTTGGTGCATTGTTGTAGTGTTGAACCTTAGCTATGCCCTTGGGCCAACAAATGGTTCCATTGTTGGGACCTAAAACTGTGATTGCTGGAAACTGAAGAAAATAAATCTTTGTGCGTAGATTTGTTGCTTTAGTGCGCAATACTCTACTTGACTTGTGAAGCTCTGTGCTAAGAAGAAAAGTCAGATCTGAAGAAAAGAGGTAAGATATTAAATATTTGTGCTTTGTTAAAGGTAAGAACGGTGAAAAGTTTTGATTGAAAAAGGTAAGATAAGTGGAAATTTTTGTTTCAAAAGTATGGATCTAGGTATGTTTGATAAATTTTGTCCTAGCTTGAAAAATAGGGCACAACTAGATGAAAAAAGGTTTGATATGAGCAGATCTAATAGAAATAATGAAAGATATGTTATTATTATGCATAGAAAGAATGTTTGGACTAACAAATGGATGTAGAACCCTAGAAATAATTTTTTGCAGGTTAGCTATTATGATCCTAGTGCGCAGTACAGGAAAGGCTGGGGATCATTTCAAAGAAAAAGAAGATTAACCCTTTGTTATAATTGCAGAAGACTGGGACATCTTGCTAAGGAATGACCTGGTAAAAGACCTAGTTGTCTTTGTTGTCAATCTATGGATCATGAAGTTTTGGATTTCCCTAGAATGATTACTAAGGTTGAAAGAATGAATATGAGACAAGAAAACCCTGAGGAAGATTAAGAAACTAAGACCATGGAAGAACCCCAAAAATAATCATAGAATGTATTGCTACAAATGAAAGACACCCTAAATGATCACAAAAATATCAACTTATCAGATATCTTCAAAGAAAAAGAATGCATAGAAACAGGAATAGGAGACTTCGACATTGATTGTGTTCTAGATGAGGAAACACAGGTGAATATCATCACAAAAAGAACTTGGGAAATTTTGGGAAAGCCTGTTATTATTCCTTCATTAGGAGGAATAAGATTATTTAGAGGAAAGATGATAACCCTATGTGGAAGACTCACCCAAATATCTATGAGTGCTCATGGAACTATGACAAAGGGAGATTTTGAAGTTGTTAAATTTATTGAGAACAACGCCCCATTTGCTATATTACTAGAAAAAACTTGGATTGATAAAGATCACGCCAGAAGAAAAGAAGAGGAAGTCTTAGAACAAAAGAAACAAGAATTAAAATATTTCATGACTAGGAGGATAGTGCCCTTGAATGAAGAACAAGAGAACAGATCAAAGTTGTTTAGAACCAGAAACTTGGATGTCGAAGTTGAAAGAACACAAGAAGACTCACTGAAGAGTAGAACACCTACCCCAGGCAGAGAAGAAGTATTGGCCTTGAACCCTACGAAATACCATCAACAACACGAAGTTACTATGCTAAAAGGAGATAAGAATCAAAATGGAAAGAGGAATACTGAGAAGAAGATTACAGGGAAGAAGGATAGAAAGCTTAGTAAGAAGAGAGCAAAGATATAAAAGTTGCAGAATGTTCCAGAAGGGACTTCACAGAAGGAAGGTTTGAAAAACTGGAACTTCAGTGAGATATCAGAACAATGCAGCCTAGCACTTCACCACGACGAAGCAATATAGTCGTTGAAAGCATTATAATCATTAGCCTGAACCCCAAACGGTTAGAACAACAGTTATGGCCAGGAAGCTCGCCATCAGACTGTTGGGACCGCGTCGCAATGGATAGAACCACATTGATGAAGTCCTCTCATCCATTGGAGAGATCTATTACACCGTTGTCTACTTATTGTGTCGACTGTTGCACCAAAAACACTTTTGTGAATTGTATCCTAGCCAACTCATTGCTACCGCGCTGTGTTTATTGAGATCGACACATGTTCTATTTCTTTGAGAACTCATTCATCAACCTGATTTATCCGATCTAAGTGTGCATGTCAAACAAGCTCATCGCCACAGAGAAAGTCGTTGAAGAAGTTCTAATCGACCTTATTGTTGAGAAGGTGATTTCTGTCGGAGCTCAAGCTTCATCGACAAGAGTGTAAGCCTCCCCATCGACTGCTCGCGGATCCGAACCATCCTGACCTACAACAGAGAAAAGAACCAAGCATCGAGATGACTTAAAAAATGCGAAGTTAATCCCGACTATCCTGCCCGACTACATCCCGCATTTGGCTGGCGCAATTGTTACACATGATTTTGGTCACTCTGGTGATGTCTCTACAAGTGATGTGTTCAGGCTCCCACAAGGACTTTTTTCCTGAGAAAGATGATTGTT
>ML864045.1:7974-22684 GCA_009831015.1 Picea engelmannii | reverse complement strand
GAGTCATACATTTAATAAGACAATGTCTCCTTAACTGTGTGTTCATTAGCGTATAACTCTGTGTGCTTATATTAACGTTGTGTTTCTTATATTACCCTACATTTCACATACTTACTCTGTGTTTCACATCAACTCAACCCTTCTTGTATATACTAAAACCACGAGTTATATGCAGCGTTTGATTTTAATGGTCAAAGATTGGTTTTTAATGGATAGCTATTGATTTAATGGATTGAGAAATAGATATATATATAATGGTTGTGACTTTATATGTTTAATGGACAGCGTTGGAATTATGAAAATTCCCTATCCCTTAAACCTAACCACGTTGGCACCTTTAAAACTCAACGAAATTCTTAGCTAATTGATAGCCTTCGATTCACAGTGGTGTATAGTGGTAGCGAGCAACTCTTTAGCGCAAAGGCGATGTATATTAGATAAACCCTCCTTGCCATTCGATTTATGGATGAGATAATGCGCTGGAGGTGGTAATGTTGACCAATCTGGTGGTAAACGTAGTTTTTGCTGTCATTATTTCAGCATCACGCCCTTCATGAATAAATCCAACTCTGGACAATTTAATTACCTTTGTTGGTGGAACAACCTCTAATTTTTAAAACTACTTGTCTGAGCCATCGACGATGATGGAATCATAGTCCTGTCAATAGCTAAGCATGTTCTCACTTTTGGCATGTAGCAATGTTGCAGATTTAGAACCCCGCCTAAAATTTATTTTCCAGCAATTTGCAGGTAGCCTATCTCCTCAACGCTTGACAGAAGTTTTACGAGACTTTTGGTATAGCAGTCACTTGTAAATGGAAGGAATGACCTTGTTTGATCAGGAACCTCTGTGACTGTTTCGAATGGAAGGAAGTTATTTTCTGGCAGTGTTTTTTTTTGCAGAACCTTAACTTTAGACAGTTGTACCCTTGTGCGCCTAGCTTGGACAGAATCTAATTCCCGCGCCCTCTGATTCCCTTGCCAGCCTAATCACTAACCGCCCTACCCTTGGTTGTCATGCCTTGCTCAGGTGTGTTACACCGCCTCCAGTCTTATTGCATTTATGTAACTGTTATTTCGGCTTAGATTTCCTTAATGCGTGGGCAACAATCTTCCCTACCCACTCCCAGCAACAATGTAATTGCGTAAGGGTAATTCGAGCCAGTATTAATGCCTGAGACATTACCCTTAACCACCAACGAATGGTCTTAAACGTCCTTTTATTGCTAAAATATTAGCGCCCAGTTAGTAGCTCATGTTAAATGCCAGGTGGTATGGTGATCATTGTTCTTGTATTAATTACCTCGCCTTTCCCAAGCCCTTGGACAGTTTCGAGCCAGTCAGGTGGACATCAATGATTTATATCTTCGTGTTTCTGACTGCGGGGTGACAGATTTCTAATGCCGCACTGATTTTTAATTACTCATTGCTTGTAACTTATTCCTATGGGCTCCATTTATGGCATTAATGTTAATGTTAATTTTGAATATTGCGTCAATTATGGATTATGATCAATGCATTGTTGGGTCAATTATTGGTTCATAATTAATGTATATCGAATTATAAATTTAGATCATGAGTGAAGGTTAATGTAAATTTTACAATGAATGAGTTAAATTATTTTAGAATGCTGTGTTAATTATTGAATTATAATTATAGATTAAATGTTAATTTTTTCTTTAAATGATAATTCATAACTATTCACTATTTGATTATAATTAATGAATGAGTTAAATGATTCTAGAATATTGCATTACTTATTATAATTATATATTAAATGTTGGTTTTTTCTTAAAGTGATAATTTATAACTACTCGTTATTTTGATTAAAATTAATGATTAATTATGTTCTTTAATGTTAAACTAGTCGAAGTTCAGACTTGCACAATAAGGTCCTTGAATGTTAATTTAGAGGGTACCTTGATGACAAATTATGATCTAAAGTTGCGCAATGGAATGGCCTTAAGACTAATGTAGATTGTTGTCCTTTGTTTAATTAATGATGTACTGGGTTGTAAACTTTTGTGGGCTTGGTCTGCTTGTGTCGAGCGGGATGTAGACACCTCCATGTTCCTCAGAACAGTCGCCAGCCCTGAGATCTTAAATGGTTAAAATCGATGGGAACCTGAGCTTGAGCATTGCTTATGTGTCTTGGAGGTCCTAACCATTGCAGGGTAGGATGGATGGGTAGTCAGTCTTATTATTTCTCGATTGATTGTCGTTCATTGCATGTAGATACTCGATATGCATCTTAGGTCGTCATGTTGTGTCGTCATGGTATAAGTCTTGTACGTCATCGTATGGCGATGCAGAGTCAAATGTATGTATTATCCTTGTACGCACGCGCACACACCAAAAAAAAATATAAATTGCACTTGTTATAAGAGGTTCGTCATCGTAATGAGGAGGTTCGTTACATAATTGAATGCATTTTTTCATGTCCCATGTATTGTACCGACTTCATATGGGATTGATCTATTTACATATTGGATTCCAACATACCAAAAAAACCTACACAAGACAAGAACTTGTTAACTTTAAATCTCTCAAGAAAATGATTGAAGATCATATTAATTTGAACAAATGAATAAAAATATCTTGTGTACATGTGTAACATGTATATAAAGACACACCTGCGCACATCACTTGACAGATTATTTTCATGGATTAGTCTCATTTTTCACCAATCAACAACTTGATCAGCGTATTTAAATCGACTGGCATGAGGGTTCATCTGATACCTTCGAAGTGCTCGTTTTACACATGCCCCTACACCGTTGTGCTCTCCTTTTCCATGACCAATCTCAAAAAAATTCCAACAATGTGTAATGTTTGATTTTTTATGAAGACGACACAACCAATAGAATGATCGTGAATATTTGAATTGAACTGCACACCCATTTGGCCATATCCAATGTCAATTGAATCTGATCTCACGTTCTTTCAATGAATCATAAAATTTATCAAAACAATGTTGTACATAATGTGTGTCGTGTGCTCGATCATCACTTATATAAAAGTGATATTATTTAATAACATGTCGATTGTCGTTGGTGCTTTCTATCTTATCAAGAATCCATTGATCATGTCTATATAGAATGTGGACAAATATAGTGACTTGATCAGAATGATAATATTCACTCTGTATTTCTTTTTATGAAGCGAATGTGTAATTCTCTGCAAAATCAACTACCGACAAAATTGTCCATGGTGGAAACACTTCACAGGATTGTTTGAATTGTAGGTATTTCCATTGAGGTCTATGTCAATGCTTGGTATATTTATAAATTTCTTCCTCCAACTTCTTCAAAAAATATATCACACAGATTTTATCTATTTTCAAATCAATCCTTTTGGAAATAACATTTGAAGAATCTGGAGTCGTGCTCTTGATATATTCATATCTCTTCCAATTGTCTATTATATTAGAAAATGATTGATCGTTCATTTCAATAGGATACTTTGAGTGAAACAAACATAGATTTCCACAATGATCACATTTCTTTACACCAACAATTTTTTTTTGGTAAAATAATTCATCACCTTCTCTTCCACATAGAATTTCACATATAAAAGAACGGAATGTAGAAGGAGGAGGTGAACTTGGCCATAAATGTTTACCAAAATCAAGAAAAGTGTTGTAATATAACTCAAATTTCACATGATAATGACAACAACAAGTGTCATGGACAATGATGGGTCTAATTGTTGAACAATTGAGGGGGGGGTGAATCAGTTGTTATTGTTCTTAAACTATTATGCCCATTTTAAACTCTTCACAGAACACTCAATGATGATCACAATGATGCATAGAAGTAAGCAATAGAATATTAAACATCAATCACACACATGAAATATATAGGGACAAATATTTCCTGAGGAAACCCTTAAAGAGAAAAACCTCATCTTCTTGATATGATAAGTAATATTTATTTTCTTTACATTATCATACTTGTGAGATCCAACTCCTCTTGAGGCTACAACCTCTATTTTGCAATATTCAACTTGTTGAGAGCACCGACTCTCTGTTTTCTTTGGTACCTACTAGAAGGAAGCACCAACTCCCTAGTTTCTCTAGCACCCACTAGAATGAAGCACCAACTCCCTAAGTGTTCCAGAACCAATTGGATGGAAGCACCAACTTCCAGTAACACAGGCACCAACCTGTATAACAGGTAACAATAGTACTCCTTTGCACCACCCTGCCACCCTAGTATTTCTGGCTGCAACCAGATGGAAGCTACAACTCCCTGTGTCCAAGCATCCACTTGAAACTATGAGGACACCAATCCTCCCTAGCACTTCCCAACCACCTTGAGTATAACAACTTCATTACTTCATACTTATTACAGTGATACATTGTTTATCTATATCTTACCAGACTCATCATTGTTCTGGTGCACTACTATGCTCTACCTACATCAATGTCTTCCTACTCTATCTCTGCATGCACACCTCGACTTTTTATTCCTCTCTTAGATATGCATTTATATTCTATGCACTACACTTCTTCTGTACAATTCAGTCATTATACACCACCTAATTTTACCCGCATCAACAACTCTATGCACTAAGGCACATTCTCTTCACTTTTCTACGTATATGTTTCTTGCCCAGTCCTCTGCCAGATCAAAAACACCTAACTCTTCATCCCCTTTGGAAATTACACATAGTATGTTCTTCATCCATGGTCATTATGCTGAGACTCTTTGACTTCTATGGCATCTACCTTCTTAAATTATTTTCCATCTGTCAATCATCTCTATGATGAGTCTTCATTCCACTGACAGATACCTTGAGAATCTTCAGCTTCTCTGACAATCACCTTGCAAGCTCTTCGAATTCTCTGGATGAAACCATCAGTGGTTTTCTGCAATTACAATCTTTTCGTCTTTAGCAATTACTGAGAGAACCTTCATGCGCTCATCCCTTTGGTTCTTTTCCCTTTCCTGAGAAAACTACACAGTGGGCGTTTATCTCTTCTATCTAATCCCCTTCCTTTCACATGACCATCGGTGGTCACCGTATGCCTAACCAATAGTCATTTCACGATTTTTCATTTCGGGTTATCAACTGTGAGTCACCTTGGTTTTCCCGACTTGTGAAACTCTAAAATGGAGCATGGAACCGCTAAGTTCTTCCCTTCTCTCTCGCTAATGTGACCACTAGCTGTGATCAGGGACCAAGCATGAGGGTTCTTTGCAATTTCACATATCATGACCTCCTACTGTGAGTTTCTTCCAAACTCACGATACGTGAAACTCCAAAATGGAGCCTAGCAACACTATCTCCTTCACTTCTCTTCCTCTTATGTGACCACAAGATATGATCAGGGGTCAATAAAAAGAGTTCTTCACAATTTCACATATCATGAAATCCTTCTTTGAGTTGCCTCGAAAATCCTGATACGCGAAACTCCGAAATGAATTCATATCAAATCAACAGTCGCGGTCTCTCTCTCTGATTGACGACTGTGATCAATATCATGGACTCTGACTTCATATCATATAAACAGTCCAGATCCTTTGTGATCAGACATCCTATTTCATTTCGCGACTTTGCATATCCCGAGTTCCTACAACTCTCACCTTTGACTTCTCCAACTCACGAGTCAGCAAAATGTTGATCTCTCGCCACGTATGCTCTATATCCAACGACCCAGATCATTTCGCGACTTTGTATTTCACAGAGTTGGAGGATATCTCTTGCCCATTATCCTCTTCGCAATTATACTGGATCTAACAACTGCTAATCCTTCACACTCAATCCAGAGGCTAAGGTCTAATATCATCCTTTGCACGCTCCTCCTATCTGTACTATGATCTCATGACCATCGGGTATTCTGGATTGGTGAGACAACAACCACTATCACTCCTTGTCCTAATCTTTGGATTTCTCAAATATCTAAGTGTCAAAGGCCACGACCTTTGATCCTTCTACAAGCCTTGATGACTTGGACCTCATCTATGTTTCTGGGAACGCTATCTCTCCTGAGCTTTGGTAATTGAATTCACCTCGGCCCTGGCACCCACTTTTGCTTTGTGTGCAATGTTGCACTATTCCTTCTTAGCTTCTCGACCTTGTTCTTTTGTGTCTTCGCTGCTTGTTCTTTTGTGTCTTCACTGCTGGCTGTTGTTCTTGCCATGTACACTCTATTTGTAAACTTCCCATCATCGTTGTTGTTATTGTCATCAATGACAAGCACACTCTACCTGTAAACATGCCAACAATATCCCCCTTTGGCATTGATGGCAACCTTTAATGGTTTCACTATTCTTCTTAGACCTCCAACTGTAGCATCCACACATTTTCTCCCCCTTTGACATCAATGTCAAAGAAAACATGCTCCCCCTGGGTTGTTGCAGTATTTTTCGAAGTTATCAGATATTCAACCAACACATACTCCCGCTTACATAATGGACTCTCTTAAGTTGATAATGTGGTCATGCCCAACTTCTGGCGTAGATACTTAAATTGAGCTTGTGCAAGCAGTTTAGTGAAGATATCAACAATCTGATCTTTGGATGGAATATAATGCACATAAACCACAGAGTTGGTTACCTGTTCTCTCAAGAAGTGATACTTGATGGTTATATGCTTGGTCTTGGAGTGAAATACAAGATTCTTTGACACACTAATTGCACTGGTATTATCACAATGAATTGGGATCAGTGCAATATATTTTACCTCCAAGTCTGCAAGTGTATGAATCATCCACAATACTTGGGTACAATAAGTGGCAGCTGCAATGTATTCAGCTTCTGTAGTTGATAAGGAAATGGAACCTTGCTTCTTGCTCAGCCATGATACAAGGGAATCTCCTAAGAAGAATGCACCTCCACTCGTGCTTTTCCTTTCATCCACGCAGTTAGCCCAATCAATATCTGAATAGAATTATAGTTGAAAATTATGATTCCTAGGATACCATAGGCCATAGTCCATTGTTCCATTCAAGTATATGAATATTCTTTTGATAGCTAACAAATGACTCTGTTTAGGTGCAGCCTGATACCTTTCTACCAGTCCAACAACATGCATTATGTCTGGATGGTATGCTATGATGTACAATAGGTTGCCTATCATAGAACTATATGAACTTTGATCAACATCAGGTGATTCATCATCCTTGCTTAACTTACATCTAGTGACCATAGGTGTGCTCATAGGTTTATAATCTTCCATTTGAAACCTTTTCAACATTTCCCTTAGATATTTTTCTTAAGAAAGAAATATTCCTTCAGAATTCTGAGTATTTTGTAGGCCAAGAAAAAATGGCAGTTCCCCTATCATAGACATTTCAAATTCATACTGCATGGCATAACCAAACCATTTTACCAATGAAACATTATTACTACCGAAGATGATGTCATCTACATAGACCTACATAATGAGCAAATCATTACCCTCTGTTTTGATATATATATATTGTTGTCAATTATTCCTCTCTTTAAACCTTTGTCTTGAACATATGTATCCAGTTTGTGATACCAGGCACAAGGAGCTTGTTTCAACCCATATAAACCTTTCTTGAGCTTGCAGACAAATTAAGGGTTATCTGACAATTGGAAACCCTCTGGTTGTTCCATATAGACTTATTCTTTTAGACCTCCATTTAGAAAAGCTGACTTAACATCCATTTTATAGACTTTAAACTTCTTATGAAAAGCATATTAAAGAAACATTCTAATAGATTCTAATATTTCTACAGGAGAAAATGTTTCATCAAAGTCCAATCCTTTATTTGAGCATATCCTTTGCAAACCAATCTAGATTTATTTCTTACAATATTTCCTTGCTCATTCATCTTATTTTTGTAGACCCGTTTTGATACTATTACATTTTTATCTGTTGGCATAGGAACGAGTTCCCAAGTGTCATTCTTTTCAATCTGGTCCAATTCCTCATTCATTGATTTTAACCAATTTATGTCTTTACTGTCCTCACTAAAGTTCTTGGGTTCCACCATGGATGTGAAGGCTATATTTGATTTCTCAGTGTTTTTTATTATCCTTCTCCTAGTTTGTACACCTTTGTCTTTTCACCAATTATCTGACTTGCAAGATGATTCTTTTGAGTAATTATGGAGGAAGAATTTGATGTTGTTTGTTGATTTGAGTTTGCCTGAGTATTTTCATCTTCATCTGACTCAGAGTCTTCTTGTTCTCATTCTTGGACATGTTCAACTTCAACTTCATCTATATCCTCTATTGTTGATTCAGTATTGTTCACCTCTCTTACTGGAACTCCTTCATCAAATTTTATGTCAACACAATCAACCAATTTATTCAGCCTCTTATTATAGCATCTGTATCCTTTATTGTTTGTAGAATACCCTAAGAAGATGCCTTCATCAGCCCTTTCATCATACTTGCCAAGGTTCTCATTATTATTTTTTTTGTAGCACTTACTCCCAAAGACTTTGAAGTGTTTAATTGAAGCAGGTCTTCCATACCACACTTCATAAGGTGTCTTTTCACTGTGTGGTCTGAGGTGGGATTTGTTAAGAACATTGATTGTTGTTTGTATTTATTCTACCCAGTAGGTTTGACCAATGTTCTTCTCATTCATCATTGACCTAGCCATTTGTTGCACGGTTCTGTTTTTCCTTTCAGCTACTCCATTTTGTTGTGGAGTTCCCGGGATTGTGTATTCTCTCTTGATCCCATTTTTATCATAGAATTCCTTAAAATCACTTGACATAAATTATCCTCCTCTGTCTAATATTACTGCCTTTAACCTCTTTCCTGTTTGATTCTCAATTAAAGCCTTAAATATTTTAAATTTCTCAAATGCTTTGGCTTTTTCTTTGATAAAAGAAACCCAAGTAAGTCTGGAGTAATCATTAATGATCAACATAAAGTAGTTTTCCTTCCATGTGCCTTCCCGTCTCGATGGTCCACATAAATCCATATGAATTAATTGGAGTGGTTTATCTGTTGAAGTAGAGCTCTTGGATTTAAACTGAGTCCTAGTTAGCTTTCCTACTTGGCAGGGTTTACACACAGAGTCTTGTGGCTTTGATATTCTTGGAAGATCTTTAACTGCCTCAAGATTTTTGAGCTTCAATAAGTGGTCAAAGTTTAGATGTCCCGGTCTCCTATGCCATAACCATATTTCACCATGTTTGCTTAGATGACACTCTTCTCTATCTTCTTTCAGCACATATACATTATTATATGTCCTTATGCCTTTAGCCCTCACTTGTCTTGAGTTTATAGACTTTATCTTGCAATACTTGGAAGTGAACACCACTTCACATCCTCTGTCACACATTTGACTTACACTGAGAAAAATATGTTTCAACCCATCTATAAGAAGAACATCCTGGGATTTTTCTTTTCCATTACTTAAACTCACCATCCCTTTACCCTTGATTTTACCTGGACCATCATTTCCAAAGGTTACATTTCATGATTTTCTTTCACTTAGAGATAGAAACTTACCTTTGTCTCTTGTCATATGTTTGGAGAAACCACTGTCAATATACTAGGGGTTCTTTTGTCTTTGAGATGACAGCACTAGTCCACACTTATCATTTTCTTTCTTCTTCCAAACCTTGACATTTTCAGCAGAAGGATTCAAATCTGGTTCATAGTTCCTTAAGTGATAGTCTGCAGCTTTATGTCCATAATTATGGCAGGTGTAACATTCTGGTTCATTGAATAAAGGATCATAATGATTGTTATGCTTAACCTATGTTATTTTCCCATCCATCACATGATTTGCAGTATGTGGTTGTTTGTTACTTGGTTGTCTCATTCTTTGTTGCGATAGATATCTATTCCTTGAGTGTCTTGATTTCTCATATCTAAATTTTAAGGAGCGGTTTACAACTTTGTGACCAAAGTTAGAACAGTAAAAACAATATCCATAGAAAAATCCTTTGTACCTGGAAAATGGCTATCTTCTTTTAGCAGGTCGATTTCTTCCATACTGATGATTTCTTTGAGCAGAGGGTATATTATTTCTTTGTTCTACAGTTTCAGTTCTGGTACTTCTTCCTTCATTCTTCCTTGGTGGATGATTATATTCCTTTGTTTCTCCATATTTATTGTTGTCAATGCATGTAAATTTGACAAAATTAATGGATTCTTTGTTGCTTGGTTGACCATTATTTGATCCTTCTTCATATCCCAAACCAGTTTTCAAATTTGGATTCCTTTGCTGATTCAGAATGGTGGCTAATCCTTCTGAGGCTTTAATGCTTGGAAGATTTTAGAGATATAATGCTTTAAACTTCTCCATTTATTTTCTTATTTTTACTACCTCTTCTTCCAAGGCTTCACATCTTGCTTTGTTTTCTGATAACTGTTGTTTCATAATGTCTTCTATTTTATTTTCCTTTTCTAATTCTACTTTCAACAGGACAAAGTCTTCATCGGGTTTTTTACTGTCTTTCTCGAACTGTATCAGCAATTGTTTTTTCTTCTTCTTCTCGAATCTGAGTCTAGCAATTTCTTCTAGAGCACTCATCAGTTCTCCTTCCAATTCAACCACAGCTTCTTCATCATCAACATCACTTCCTGTGCTTTTATTATCCTAATCCTCTTTGGCCATTAGCATAAAGTCATTAATCTTATCTTCACAAGAAGAGTCACTATCTGTGTCTCCTGAAGAGTCGTTATTGTTTCCACATAAGATTTTCTTTTTAACAAATCTCTTGAATTTGTACGTCTCTTCACCTTCAGAGTTTTGGTCCTTCTTCTTGTGTGGATACTTAGATGCAAAGTGACCTATCCTTCCATAGTTAAAACATTTGAAGGGAAGTTTCCCTTGGTACTTGTATGATCCTTTATTTAGTCTTCTCACAAATGTTTCTTCAATTTCATCAGGTTCAGAATCCTCTTTCTTATCTGCTTTAAATGATGCTTATCTAGAGGTGGGTTTATCTTTAACTATCCCATTTCATATGCAGTCAACAATCCTAGAAGTTGATCAAAATCCAAGGCTTTTAGAACATTAAGTTCTTCTATAGAAGAGACCTTCAGGATGAACCTATATGGAAGAGATCTCAAAATATTTTGAACTAAAGAGGGTTCCTCAATTTTTTCACCAAGTTCTCTCATTGCATTTACTATTTCTTCAACTCTCAGAAAGTACTTTCCAACAATTTCATCCTCTTTCATCTTTAGCTGCTCAAACTGTACTCTGTAGGTTTAAATCTTGGCATCGTTTACCTTCTCATTACCTTCATAACTGCTTAATGAGTTTGTTCCACATTTCTTTGGCAGTTTCTAAGTGCATAACTTTTACAAATTCTTCTTCTACAAGCCCACTCATAATAGAATTCATAGCCTTAGCGTTGAAGTTGAATTCTAGCTTGTCATCCTTATTAGCTAGTACAACTGGCTTTACATAACCAGTCTCTACCACATCCCAGACATTTGCACCTAGGGCCATTATGTAGGTTCTCATTCTAAATTTGCAGAAGGAAAAGTTTGTTCCATTGAACAGGGGGGCCTTATTGGTTGAAGTTCCTTCATGACTTGACATGTTTAAGCTTCCTGATCTACCTTTATATAAAAGGAACCTGGCTCTGATACCATTTGTTGAACAACTGAGAGGGGGGGTGAATCGGTTGTTATTGTTCTTAAACTATTAGTCCCATTTTAAACTCTTCACAGAACACTCAATAACGATCACAAGGATGCAGAAAAGTAAGCAATAGAATATTAAACATCAATCACACACATGAAATATACAGGGACAGCTATTTCTTGAGAAAACCCTTAAAGGGAGAAACCTCTTCTTCTTGATATGATAAGTAATCTTTATTTTCTTTACATTATCATACTTGTGAGATCCAACTCCTCTTGAGGCTACAACCTATGTTTTGCAAGCTGAAACTTGTTGAGAGCACCGACTTTATGTTTTCTCTAGTACCTACTAGAAGGAAGCACCAACTCCCTGGTTTATCTAGCACCCACTAGAAGGAAGCATCAATTCCCTAAGTGTTCCATCATCAACTGGATGGAAGAACCAACTTCCAGTCACACAGGCACCAACCTGTATAATAGGCAACAACAGTTCTCCCTTGCACCACCCTGCCACCCTGGTATTTTTGGCTACAACCAGATGGAAGCTACAACTCCCTGTGTTCAAGCACCCACTTGAAACTATGAGGACACCAATCCTCCCTAGCACATCCCAACCACCTTGAGTATAACAACTTCATTACTTCAGACTTATTACAATGATACAGTGTTTATCTATAGCTTAGCAATCTCATCACTGTTCTGGTGCATTGCTATGCTCTTCCTGCATCAGTGTCTTCCTGCTTTGTCTCTGCATGTGCACCTCGACTTTTTCTTCCTCTCTCAGATATGCATTTATTTTCTATGTGCTATGATTCTTCTATATAGTTTAATCATTGTACACTACCTACTTTTACCCCCATCAATAACTCTATGCACCAAGCCACATCCTCTTCATTGTTCTGCATATATTTGTCATGCCAAATCCTTTACCAGATCAAAAACACCTAATTCTTCGTCCCCTCTGGAGATTACACATAGTTTATTCTTCATCCATGGTCGTTATTATGAGACTCTTTGGCTTCTCTAGGAGCTAGTGTCTTCAATGTTTTTCCATCTGTTAATCGTCTCTATGATGAGTCTTCATTCCACTGACAGATACCTCAAGACTCTTCAGCTTCTCTGACAATCACCTTGCAGCCTCTTCTAATTCTCTTGTTGAAACCATCAGTGGTTTTATGCAGTTACAATCAGTTCATCTTTAGCAATTACTGAGAGAACCTTTGTGCACTCATACCTTTGGCACTTTTTCCTTTCCTAAGAAAACTAAACAGTGGGAATTTAGCTTTTCTGGCTAAGCCCCTTCCTTTCACATGACCATCGGCAGTGACCATATGCCTAACCAATAGTCATTTCGCGATTTATCATTTTGGGTGATCAACTGTGAGTCACCTTGGTTTTTCAGACTCACGAAACTATGAAATGGAGGATAGCACAGCTAGCTCCTTCCCTTCTCTCCCATTGATTTGACCACTAGATGTGATCAAGGGCCAAGCACGAGGGTGCTTCGTGATTTCGCATATCGTGACCTCCTGCTGTGAGTTGCTTCCAAACTCATGATATGCGAAACTCTGAAATGGAGCCTAGCAGTGCTAGCTCCTTCACTTATCTTCCTATGATGTGACCATAAGCTATGATCAGGGGTCAAGAAAAAGAGTGCTTCACAATTTTTCATATCGTGAACTCCTGTTGTGAGTTTCCTCCAAACTCCCAATACGCGAAACTCCGAAATGACTTTATATCAGATCAATGGTTGAGGTCTCTCTCTTTGATCGACGGCTGTGATCAATATCATGGAATTTGACTTCATATCAATTCAACGGTCCAGATCCTTGGTGACTAGATGGCCCAGATCACCTTTGACTTCTTCAGCTCACGAGTTAGTGAAATGTTGATCTCTCACCACATGTCCTCTAGATCCAATAACCCAGATCTTTTCGCGACTTTGTATTTCGCGGAGTTGGAGGATGGCTATTGTCCATTATCCTCTTCGTAGTTATACTAGATCTAACAGCTAATAGTCCTTCACGCTCCAATCCAGTGGCTAAGGTCTAATCTCCTCCTCTGCGCGTTCCTCCTATCTATACTTTGATATGATAGCCACTGGGTCTTCTGGATTAGTGATCCAATGACCAATTTCGCTCCTCGTCCTGAGATTTGGATTTCTCAAATCTCTAAGTGTCAAAGGCCATGACCTTTGATCCTTCTGCAAGCCTTGATGACTTGGACCTCATCTACGTTTCTAGGAATGCTATCTCTCCTGAGATTTGGTAATGGAATTCACCTCGGCCCTAGCGCCCACTTGCGCTCTGCGTGCAACGTTGCGCTATTCCTTCTCAGCTTCTTGACCTTGTTCTTTTTTTTCTTTGCTGCTTGTTCTTCTGTGTCTTCACTGTTGGCTATTGTTATTTCCATGTACACTTTGTTTGTAAACCTGCCATCATTGTTGTTCTTCTTGCCATCAATGAAAAACACACTCTGCCTATAAACATGCCAACACTAACAAACCATGGTTTTTCTTGCACAAATGCATTGATGGAATTTTAACTTCTTTGTGCTCTTCTTTGAACTTATATTCTATTTGTGTCATTGGAAATATATGTTTTGGATGTTCTTCGTATTTTTTTTGTGTTATTCTTGTTCACAACACATCCCTTGTACTTGGTGAAACACGAGATTCTGTCAACCAACAATTACGAGCCAATTCTTTAACATTTTCTGCAAGTCTATCTTTGAAGGGTTGTCCAGAAATCATTGTCCAACAAGCAAGTTCATCATTTGCATCTATTTGCAATT
The DNA here is from genome assembly GCA_009831015.1 of Picea engelmannii. NCBI lineage: Eukaryota > Viridiplantae > Streptophyta > Pinopsida > Pinales > Pinaceae > Picea > Picea engelmannii. The sequence goes on along the minus strand of ML864045.1, from coordinate 8,354 downwards.
GAAATTTTCTATGTTTGTACAATGTTTTTCTTAATGTTCCCATTGTTTTTTCCATGTTTCGTGTCAAACGATCTTTTATATGCTAGATGAAACAACTGTTGTTTGTATCACTCTACGTGCAACACTGACATCTTTTTTTCGAGATTTTCCAAAAGATTTTAATACAGTAGTTATATTTTCAAAGACATTTTGTTTCACCTTTGTATCTTTTGTCGACTTTTGAATAGCCAATAATGATGTAGCTTCTTTTAAATTTCTTGACTTTATTAGACAGAGTAAAAGTTGAGCTTGTACTGTTACTGATTCATCTTTGAAAAAGGTATTATACATATTCTTAGTTCGATATCTTATATAATGCTTAGCTTCTTTCTTCCCAAATT
>ML864042.1:458-22685 GCA_009831015.1 Picea engelmannii | reverse complement strand
TGAATTATAATACACTCATCACTTCACTTTATTATTTACCTTCTAAAAATCTCTTAAACCACTTTGACTACTTTGACCTTTTGGGGCTTCTAGATGACATATGAGGGTCCTCCAACTTCGTAAGGCCATAACTCTCAAACCGTAAGGAGTTATGTGATGTTCCACATACCACCAAAAATGGAATGACATGTAATATCCATATAGAATAGTATTACCTGCAAATATATCAAAACACATACCATTGTCCATCAAACAAACTTGGGTTCTCCAACTTCTTATGGCCATAACTCTCTAATCGTGAGGAGTTATGTGACGTTCCACATACCACCGAAAATTTCATGACAAGAACTATCCATCTAGGATAGTTTCACTAGAAAATTCACTGAACTTCATCTCATTATTCCATAAATAAGAATGGGTTCTCTAACCATACTTCTAGGATAACTCATTCTACAAAGCGTCTTCCCGTGAGGGATTTCACCATAAGGGGAACACTTTGGAGTTCATCCATTTGTACTTATTATCAACCATGACAAGACAATAATGAGTCATATTTACATCAAACAAACTTGGGTCCATTACCCAAACCTTTGTGCTACTAGGATTTCTTCAAGGGTTGACATCAATCACTAAGGGTTGACATCAATCTACAATATCACTCTCCAAGGGTTGACATCAATGACAACCAAAAATACATACCAACTATCCATCAACCTAAGCCAATTTTCTAACACCCATCACCCACTTACCCGCTAGACGAAAAAAAGATAATAAGAGTGCCATTCAGAATAATTCAAATACCACCATTGAAATTGTAGAATACTTGATTAATATCACACTTGAGGAAATACCATATCCTTTATACACAATTCCACCATATCCTCTAACTTCATCCTCTCATTCTTCAAGCCCTTAAAGTCCATATTTTGATTCAAATTTTTCCAAGAAAGCTTGTGAAATTATTAGATAGCTTGTTGCTACCTAAATGGTAGTAAATCAACCTTAGTTACCTACTTGGAGAGATCAATATGCTCTTAATTTGGCAGGACCACTCCATGATCTTCCCAATCATCCCAACTGTATTGTCCCAAAGTTTGACCTAGATAAATTAGGCTCACAAGAAGACCACATTAAAAAAAATTTATTTAGCTATTAGATTATTGAATGTGGAACATGAAGATGTGGTAAGTCAAAATTTTCCTTATATTATTGAAAATAAAGCTTCCACATGGTATTTCAATCTACCAGCAGAATCCATTAGTAATTGGAATGATTTTGAAAAATCATTCATTGGCAAATTTGGTGATGAATCTACTCGAGTTACACTTTCGAAATAACTGGTAGAAATTAAGATGGATAAAAAAGAATGGATAAACCACTTTATCCAATAGTTCACTACCATCCTAAATAAATTCTTAGCAAATTCTTCCACAATTGAAGAAGTAATGGTTGAGGATTATACTTCTTCTTTGCATACATCCATTAACATGTTTATTAAGAGAACTGGTAAAAATACTCTATCAGAAAATTTTGAAGAAGCCAAGAATGTAGAAAAGAGATGCTAAATTTGGAGGGAAATCCAGGAAATGAGGAAACTAAAGCTACTCCTAAGAAATTCATTGATCTATCCAAACCACCCTGTAAAACAAATATTGGGCCTTGGGATAAACACCCCACAAACATGGAGAGAATTTTATGTTTGGTTAATAAATTATTGTCATTCAAATTATATCACAATAATTCTATTACATTTTATCATCAATCTGATTTTGTAAACTTACAAAGCGCTAGGCCCAATATATGCAGAGCTAACCTCGAAGTATTAAAACTTTTCAAATAACACACCATTATCTCATTAACTACAAAACATAACTATCACGAAATGGTTGCTCATCTAAAAATGAATATTCTAAGGTGGAATTATAGGTTAAATACAAACTTTCGTATTCAACAGTACTCTGTTTGATTCACTTCATAAGTTATACTAACAATGTTCATTTAGAAATATGAACAATCAAAATGATAAATTGATTGATGTGGGCAAGGTTCTTATCATGTGTAGCTTCCAACCAATGAAGAATTAGTGACAAGTGTGTGTATAGGTTGCAACTTCGACAACTCCTTGTTTAGAGAATCACTATTTGCATTGACAGACAAGTAAGCATGAGGATATTGTTCCAACAAGAATTATTTCAAGCCACACAACATAAGTAAACCTACAACATCAATCAATTAACATTCACTACATAATCGTGCCACACCTGCTATAGGAATTTAATTAATCAAAATTGGAAGATGCATCTATTATGTAAGAAAATAAAATCACACAATTCTAATACACAAGGAAAACTAAACTAGGGTGCTACTTCTGAGATGAAAGGGGAACTTCCTTCACTCATAAGTACACCCACTATGTACCAACAAACTTATAAATTCAAGAGTTGAATGTGCATAGAACTGTCTTGTATTTCATTATAAAAATAGAGTACAAAAATTAAAACAAAGTCTATTGCTAGATATCACTTCCTATCCCTTAGGAATGAATTCCTTCAATACTTATACAATTACAATTCAATAGAGAAAGTATTTGGGTGCATCCAATCACATACCAAGCTCACTAAAGATAACCAAGAAGTTACAATCTTTGATTTGGACAATAGAAGGAATAGAAAAAAAAAACATATTTGATCATCTCACTATGATTTCATGACCGAAGGCATGAAATCCCAATATACTTTATTTGTTGGAGCTTTGTATGATTTAGACTATAGGTATCCATGTGTACACCTTCTTCAACAAAATCCATGTCCTCGAATCGGCTGGAAGGTTTGGAAAGTATCATAACCATCGAGGAAGTTACAGGATCCTGTCAAAAACATGGATTTATGGGAAAAATCATCTTGAAGATATACCCATGTCTCCATAGTCATACATTTTCTAGGAAATCTACCCACACATTACTCAAATTATCATGTCCTTCACAAAACCCATGTCTTCAATTTGCCAAATTTGTCTTCATTTGTCCAGATATGTCTTGGAAAAACTACTTCTAGAAACAGGTCGCTACAAGAATTTTGGTAGCATATCTATGCTACAGGATTTTTGAAGATGCCTGCTACCAGATTTGAACTACATAAACCATCATTCTCAAGACAAAGTCTAATTCCTTTTAATTCATAAAAAATAAGATAAATTCATGAAATTAACAACTAACATCTTATAATCTTGCAATGACACTTATCTTGATAACTACGAGGGAATATGGTAAAAAGGAACAATGATGAGGTAAAAGGGATGGAAAAAGGGTCAAAATGGGACGCATATTACAAAATGGCATCCCAATATCTCCCTCATGCTTGAATTTTTGCATGTTCTTGTCGAGCTTTAAAAACTCACTATTTTTGTCGTTACCTTTGCATATTTTTGAGCCATCTTCATAGACTAAACCTTCATTTTTTTCCACCATAATCCTTGATTCCATAATTCATATAAAAAATTATTTGAGGTAAATATTTAGTCTTTGAAACAATTTTTTTATTCTTCAATGCAATTTATTTTAATTTGTTGTTACTCTCATATAGTTGCAAAATCCATTGATTCTGTAGCTACCAGATTTTTGTAGGTTTACTAAGACAATTTTTGTAGTAGATTTTATTGTTTTCAAGGTTGGAGGTACTTTCAAATGAATCTCAAAGTTTTCAAAGGTGTCAAATTGATCTCTTCATCTTATCCACCTATTATCTCATCCCAAGGATCCTCCAGGTCTACATGGGACAAAAGTCAAACCTGCAGTCAACACTTGAACAAGTGGCAGATCCAACTCTTTAGCAAATCAACATGAAATCAACAAAAGATAACATGAGAGGATTCATGCATGAATTTCTCTATGATGTGTATGATATAACTTCTCTCATATTTCATGAATTGTGGATATCGTTGAATGAATGCATGTATTACTTTCTTTGTAAATAGTTTATGAAATCTGCGCCCAGACATAGAGGTCGTTTTCAGGAGTTTAGAGTGAGCAAATGAAAATGAAAATCACAAATCAGGAACATGGGTTTTGTGCACAATGATCCCATTTAGATTCTTATGGACAATTTCCTCAAAACGTGAAGGATATGAGAGATACACTTAGTTCTTTAAAATGGATATACCTAGAAAATGCAGTTGCGACCAGTTTCAGAATGCACGAGACTTGGATCTGGAATGTAATGTATAAATAGGTGTGATCATACCTTCAAAAGGGGGATGGTACTTGATGTTAAAAATCTGTGATCATATTGTTGGTTAATAGAAAGTGTTGATTGTTCTATTTTGAATTAAACTTATGCTCTAAGTTTATAAATCTTTAGTGACATAATTTGAACCAGGAAGGACCCCCTGATGATAAGTTTGTTTCTTTCATTTTAAATTTCAGTTATTTACTTTCAGTTGTGTGCTTTATTCAAGCTATGTATGCATTCAATTTCATTTCTAGTTTTATTTAATTTATTTTTTCAGTTTTGTTACAACAACCAATAATCATTTTAAATCATTGATTGATAGAACCATTGTGGTAATTTATGTAGTTTATGAAACCAATTGGTAAACTTCATAAAGCTAATGATCATAGATTCAAGAGATAATTAACTATTGTTGTAATCACACGAATGGAAAAGTTTTATGTTCTTTAGTTTGTTTGATTCATTTCTTAATTATACCACAATATAACTAGTCATACCCATCATTGGTTGACAGAACTTTCTATGGTAAATTTTGTAACTCATGAAATCGAATGATAAAATTCATGATGTTAATGACCAAATATTAAGGAATGATTGAATTCCTACTATTGCAGTACTAAACTTGTTTTTTACTCTTCTTTATCATTTACTTTGTTCTGGCTAGAATTACTCTATTTTTCAATAAATCATAGTTTCCTTCTTGCAACATTCATATTGTAGAATTTAAATCAACAGTTAGATTCCTTCATATACTTGCATTAATAAACAAGGAATTGAGTGTCTACACATACAATGTTCTACACTTCACAGTATTACAAAGCTGAGTTGATAATTTAATATATCAAATTCATTCAATTGAATTTGACTAACATTTTTGGCGTCGTTGTCAGGGAAGTGTACATAGGGATTTGGTTTCTTATTAGAAGTTAAATCATGTTAAGTAGAATGCATGGAAAGAACAAATCATTTCAAATGGTAATCTGGTGACAACAGGGTCTTAGTACCATGAGGTATTCAGGACGTAGTGTGTTTCATTTTTATAGATTTCATTCAAAAAGTAGAAAAGCTTCAATTTTTTTTTTTTGGGGTGTTGTAAGAACTCCCATACACCGATATGTTTGTGAGAAGGGACTATTCAACATTGGTAAGACCATTAATATGCTCAATAATTTTTTGAAAAAAGGAGGAAATGATACTCCAAGAAATCTCCCAAATCCTAACAACAGTCGTAAATATATCTGCATCTCAAGAGGAGAAAATTCTGACAACAATTAGGAACATACCTATACTCTAGGAAGTGATATAAGACCAAACATTTCATGAGAAACATCCAAATCAAGACCCAGAAGAGATAAAAAAATCACGGGAAACATCTGATGGAGAGCAGATATTAGAACTTGAGAATGAGGAATTTCTTGGATGCTTGTCCTCATATCCTTTGACCATCCAAGAGTGCAAAGGGAAGATTTCAAAAGAACTTTGTTGCATGACAAAGGAATACATGCAACCCATTTCCATTACACAAGAAATCTAAAGGAATAATGACTACATTGAAATCAGGTTCCAAACAATCAACAATCAACAATATTCCTCCATTATTCAACATTTCTTGGCACCATCTCAATCAGAATTGGTGGTTTCTCATATCCTGGCATGTATAAAGGTACATTTTTCGAATTTTGGTATGAGTATACTTGAGATCCTGTTACGAAAAATGGATCCATTGTAAGTATTCATATACTTGAAAAGGATTTGTTTTTCAATAAAATTAGGATAGGGTAGAAGAATAAATAAGAAAACAAAATAGTAAAAATAAAAATAAGTCCAGTTGTGAAAACCATTTTACTGGCACAATTGGACATGAGTTTTTCTTGAAAACCAGGCAATTGGCGGGAAAAATTCTCAATAAGTTCTGCATGTTGTTTCAATATTGTATTATGTTTCTTCAAAATCTTTTTTATGATCATATTGGATGATGTGGGATCCCTTAAGGTCTTCCTTCGAGCAAGCCTTTTCCCATCGACTGTTGGTTGTGGAGCCTCATTATCTTCCTGATTCAATGATCTTTGTTTTCAGCCATGTTTATACCCCATGAAGACTTTACACCCCGGAAGAATGTACACTCCTCCACGCGGGGGAGTGCAGAGGGGGGTTACCCCCTCTGTGGGGTCTGGGGGCAAGTGGGCCCCCGACGAGGGTTCGGGGGACAACGTTCCCCGATGGGGGTTCGGGGGTGAAGCGCCTGAAGGAAAAATTGCCTTGTAAATGTATATTGTAATTTCATAATAAATTTGGACAATTCATTATAAGGTCGCAGATCTGATGATAGAAGTTATTTTAGGGTTTTTTTTCCCTAGAAGGAAACCCTCTTTTATGAGGGAAATGTATTACGGCTATGTATCATTGCAAATATTGTATTATGAGAGAGGATATTGTGAGAGAAAGAAGAGGAAGTTACAACGGGTGTATTGTATGTTGTATCCCTTCATTTGTTGGATAATAATAAAGGAAGAACCTGGAAATTTCTCTGGTGGGGCCCACACTGGGTGAACCACATATATCTGTGTCTCTATTGTATTGTGTATCTTCCGTGTTTTATTTCCACATTTGTTTTATTTTATTTCTCTGTGATCTTTTTTTATAACATCGACTTCAACACTCTATATGGGATTAGGATCAAGAGATATTTATAATTCCTTGAAACTTGTATGCCTCAATGACAGGTTTCCTTGCTGATAGCAGTGGGGATGCATTAATGCCTCCTAACTATCAAATCCTGTCGGTTACTCAACCTCCAACACATTCATTCATGCTTGACATGATGCATTAAGGTACCTTGACGCTCATTGACATCAATGGTGAATGCTCTCGCATTGGTTAACGACATACATTAATGGTCGATAATCCAATGATTTCTTCCCATGCTCGACATCAACACATCCATTCTCATGGTAAGAATTGTACCACATATTCAGGTTTTGATGAAGAATATATGATTTAATGGTATCAAAAGTTGCAAACTTTTACACATTTTTTAAATAAAAAGAGGATGCCATTCTTGTTGCAGTACCTTTCCCTTTCACATATTTTCCTATAGCATTGTTTCAAAGTAATCATGGTTATTATTCAACATTAGATCAATTCAGTTCCATTTTGCAAGTATTTAGTAACCTTGTTTCAAATAAACATGTAGAGGCTATCTTTAGCATGGTTTCATACAATATGATTTGGATTTGTTGCAACAACCACAATTTTTATGCTACAACAGTTAAAGATGAGATCATCTTCAGCAAAATTGTTTCCTTCTTGCAATTTAAACCTTCACAGAGTCACTCAACAACCTCTTCATTATTCCAACAATAAGTAATCAAATCTCATAAGGATGCGTGAGGACATGCATCAGCCTCTGTATGGGGGAGAGAGAGGGAATTGAGGTATCAATGTCCTTCTATGATTCCATATGGATATTCAAATATCTTTCAGATAGTATTCAACATACTCTTTGTGGCCCAAGCATTCAAGCACTCGGTAATCATCTTCTCCCAAACATTTTAAAATCATTATGATAACAGAGAGGTAAATTGAAAAAATGGAAATCTCAAGCATTTTAGTATTTGATTTTTGCCTCAGCATCAGGGTTTATTTCAAATAATTTTTTCAAAGGATAGTTGCACAAAATCATAAATTTATCGTTCCTTATGAAGATGATTTACAAAAATTCTACAGTTTTTTTTTAGACTTTTTGCAGCTACTAGAAATCTCCTTTAAAGTGTTGTAGCTACAAAACCTGTAGCAGATTGTTTCCAAGGACCATATTTGCACTTCAATTTCAAGTAGATGGGAAGGAATTAAATTTTTATGAGATATGGGTTTTGTGGAGAATATAATAAATTGAGTAACACATGGGAATCTTTCCAAAAAAATACATGATAAGGGATGCACGAGCATTTTCTAAAATTTCTTTTATAAAAATAGCCAGAATTGTTGTAAACATTTACAACCATCTTTATGTAGCTAATTTGTAGTTTTGGATAGTTGTACACATCAAGAGACTAGATCGTAACTTGGAGATGGTTTCAAATCAGTACCAGAGTGTCATCCACTTGTCAGCCAAGATTTTTAGCATTTTCCAAATTTGCACAAATTACCAAGCATGAAATTCAAATATGGAGATTTTATTTGCAAACAGAGTCAGAGCTTCATCAAGATCAACATCATCTTCTTCAACAACACGATTCAATCTTCATCAACAAAACAATAATGTACATTCATACATCTTCATCAATATTTTTTTTCATAATTTTCAGCAACAATTCAGAGCTTCATTAGCATTCTTCATCAACACATTCAACAACATACTCTCTACATCAACAGACATATTCAACAAAAAATTCAAATAATGAGCAACTACAAAAAGGCAATTGGCAAGGCTACAGGTAAAATCAAGTATGAGGTAACAATTTATTAAACTTTAATGCATTTTAAAATATCGAAATTATGAAAATATGAACATTTTATAGTCAATATTTGTTCATTCTGGTTAAGCCTACCCGTATTCCTTCATACCCTGCCTAAAAACTATTTTATCCCACAAAAACCCATTGATATCCATATATCTTCCTATCCTATTTCTCCATACAAAATAATCATTGTGAATAATAATTCATATGCATGGCGAAAATCCTATTTCCGGAATGCATATTTTAAAACAATAAGGTCGTTGTAGACGAGGTTATATGACTCAGACTTATCCAGAATCATAATAAACCACTGCCTTAACCACCAATAATCTCACCATGTGTGATTTGAATTTGAGACATGAAAATTGTGATTGGATATGGAATGGTCATCACGATCTTCCATCATTAAGATTATGATCATTTTAGGTCACCTCCATTATTCCTTGCATCCTCCTATTTTCATTCCATTTCGCATACTAGTCCTCCAAAATCCTGCATACCTGTTATCCCAAAATCCTTGAAGACAAAAGAGAAGAGTAAGAAATATTTTTTTAGAAGAAAAAATGGGACCTGTCAAAAGACACGAGCCTAGAAGATTTGAGTTGCTTGAATCCTACATGAATTGTTACAAGCATTTTCAGAGAGCAGGTTGGATTTTGTTTTTATGAAAATTTCAGGGCTATAATGAAAAAGTAACCCGAGAATTTTCACAGGAATTTGATGGCAGTAGGTTCTGCATAGAAGAACTGGAGATGGATGTAATAGAAGAATTCATCACTCAAGCTACATAATTACCACAGGAAGGCGAGAAGTGGTTTAAAAACTAGAAGATAACGACTGATGAGTGGAAGAAATTTCTAGTGAACCTTGAAAAGGTAGTAAATTGGAATAAAGGGATGCATGTTGCTGAAATTAAATCAAAATGGAGAAACATTTTATTCATCCTGCAAAAATGTGTCACTTGTGAAGGAAGGTATGGGTTAGTTTTTTTTATTATCATCTCTATTTACTCCTTCATTTTGTAAAAGGCTATGAAATCAATATGTCATTCTATTTACTCAACAGTCTAAAGAAAATGGAAATGACTATTCATAAGAGCTCTTGAAATATGGAACAAAGATTGTACCATTGTGGACTACTAAAATTGCTCATCATAGCCAAACTATAACAGTTGGATGATATATGGGATGATTTCTTATTAAGAAAATGATTCCTTGAAAAAGAGAAGCAAATAAGACATGAGGATGAAATTGAAGTTGAAGGTAATATAGACGAGGCAGAAATTGACATTCATATATCAGTGGCTGAAACAGGGGAAGAAAGCTCAATTCCATTAAAAAAAAACAAAAAAAAACAAAAAAAAACAAGATCAGTAATAGGGAAACAAGGACAACCTCAAACATCTTCCATTAATGAGATGTTGTCATAGGAACTAGAGATCGAGGAGACATTGTCGCGGGAACCGAAAATTGATAAGAGAGAAGTTGTTGTGAAAAATAAGAAAAAGAAGTTAGAAGCAGAGGAGATCATTCGAAAAACAAGAAGTAAAACAAGAGAATTAAAGATGAAAGACCATGGAAGAAAAACTTTAATTCTTGTGATCGATTTGGAGAAGCAAGAAGAAGAAAATATACTCCAAGAAACGAAAAAAGGAGTATTCATTTTACGACGCATGACTCTATCCTTCACTGCCCAGGCTTTACAAACATGTATTCACTCAAACATAGATTTTTCTACACCTGTAATTGAAGAAATTGGAGATATGTCAGAAAAAGTTCATGCAGAGATAGATGTTCCTCTTCCTTCACATAATGATAAAGATAAAATTAAGAAGTTACTACATACAATTTATGAGATGGAGGTACTAGAGAAACATATCTAAGAAGAAAATACAACATTGAATAAAATTGTAGCTAAGTTGCAAAAGAAGACATAAGGGTTTGAAAATGAGAGAAAACTCTTGATTAAGGAAGCAGAGAAATGGTATGGAAAGACACAAGCATAAATAATTTGTAATCATAGGATTAGAAATAAAATTAAGGAATACAATTAGAAAAAACAGGAATCTCCAATTGGACTGGAAGCATCAGAGCTTGTGTAATCAGTACAACAGCACAAAATTTTGCAATTTTGAAGGAGCGATAAGGTATTTTGTTGTGTGAGGCCACACAAAACCTCTAGCATGGGGGGAATGTTGGGATTTAAAAACTCACTCTTTTTGTCATTACCTTTGCATATTTTTGAGCCATCTTCATATACTAAACCTTCATTTTTTTCCCACCATAATCCTTACTTGATTCGAGAATTCATATAAAAAAGCATTTGAGGTAAATTTTTAGTCTTTGACATATTTTTGTTATTATTCAATGCAATTTAGTTTAATTTGTTGTTACTCTTAGATAGTTGCATAATCCCTTTATCTTTTAGCTACCGGATTTATGTAGGTTACTAAGACAGTTTTTGTAGAAAATTTGATTATTTTCAAGGTTGGAGGTACTTTGAGATCAATCCTGAAGTTTTAAAAGGTGCCAAATCGATCCCTTCAGCTTGTCCACCTATCAGCTCAGCCCAAGGATCCTCCAGGTCAGCATGGGAAAAAATTCAAACCTGTAGCCAACACTTGAACAAGTGGCGGATCCAACTCTTCAGCATATCAACATGAAATCAACAAAATATAACATGAGATCACATGAGAGGATTCATGCATGAATTTATCTATGATATGGATGATATAATTTCTCATATTTCATGAATTGTGGAGATATGAAGTTGAATGAACACATGTATTACTTTTTTTGTAAACAATTTATGAAATCTGCACTAGAACAGAGAGATAGTTTTGAGGGGTTTATTTTGAGAAAATGAAGATGAAAATCACAAATTGGGAACATGGGTTTTGTGCGCAATGATGCCATTTATATTCATCATGGACTATTTCCTCAAAACGCGAAGTATTTGAGAGATACACCTAGTCATTTAAAAAGAATATTCTCAAAAAATGCAGTTGCAACCAGTTTCAGAATCCATGAGACTTGGATCTGGAATGTAATGTATATATAGGTGTGATCAAACCTTCAAAATGGGGATGGGACTTGATGTTAAAACTATGTTATCATATTTTTGGTTAATAGAAAGTGTTGATTGTTCTATTTTTAAATTAAACTTATGCTCTAAGTTTATAATTTGTTAGACGCATAAGAGTTCTTCAGTGACAAACTTTGAACCAGGAAGGCCCCCTTGATGATAAGTTTGTTGATTTCATTTTAAATTTCATTTATTTACTTTCAGTTGTGTGTTTTGTTCAATATATGTATGCATTCAATTTCATTTCTAGTTTTATTTAATTTATTTGTCAGTTTTGTTGCAACAACCAATAATCATTTTAAATCATTGATTGACAGAACCATTATGTTAATTTTTGTAGTTTATGAAACCAATTGGTAAAATTCATAAAGTTAATGATCAAAGATTCAAGAGATAATTAAATAATGTTGTAATCACACAACTGGCAATGTTTTTTGTTCTTTAGTTTGTTTGATTCATTTCTTAGTTCTTCCATAGTACAATTAGTCATACCCATCATTGGTTGACAAAACATTCTATGGTAAATTCTGTAACTCATGAAATCGAATGATAATACTCATGATGTTAATGACCAAATATTAAGTAATGATTGAATTCCTATTATTGCATTACTAAACTTGTTCTTTACTCTGCTTTATCATTTACTTTGTTCTGGCTAGAATTACTCTGTTTTTCAGAAAATCATAGTTTCCTTCTTGCAACATTCATATTCTAGAATTTATATCAACAGTTCGCTTCCTTCATATACTTGCATTAATAAACAAGGAATTGGGTGCCTGCACATACATTGTTGTACACTTCACAAGATTACAAACCCAAGTTGATAATTTAATGTATCAAATTCATTCAATTGAATTTGACTAACAATCCTCATGCAAAAGAGTAGGCTGTTGATATCTCGAAAGGATCGACCAAATGAGGAAATTGCAGTTTGAGCACCAGATATAGATATATTTGACTCGAAGAACCAGGTTGAGCCCTATTTGATAGTTTATTTGGTGGAGAATTAAATACAAGAGTGATTGAGGTTGGTGATGCCATCGATGAAGACTGTTGAACAAAGACTAATGGTGCAGGGCTAGATAATGTTGCAACATATTCTACTATATGTTTTCCTATCATGTTGTAATGATTTGTTGCATCGACTAGTGTAGTTACTATGTGCATCATTCTTGAAGCTGAAGTTATGTTCATTGAGACACATTGTTTTCTGCATCACACATGAACTAGAAAATTCAGTTGAAATTTGTTGGGTATGTCTTATATTCTTTGCACGACTAGTGCTAATGCATGCTACGTTGCGTAGGGTGTGTAGGGGGGTTTAAGGGGGGGCTCTATTCCCCCTCGTTAGGAGTGGTAGGTGCAACACCCTCTAGAATTTTGTTTTTCCTCGAGAAACATGTCACATTTTGGCCTCATTTTTCATGTCGCCTTGATTTTCATGTCCATTATTGGGAAGTTTTTTCGGCACATGGTTTTTTGATGATGGTTTTCTATTTCCAGTTAAGGAATTAGGGTTTTTGACTAATATAGGTCATTGGATTAGGGTTTTGGATGTCCCTGGCACCTATATGTATATTGTATTGTAAACAATGTATCACTATAAATTAATATATAATATGTTGGGTTTCCCGGTTTGGGTTTCCAGGGAAAGAATCTCTATGTAATGTGTGTATTTGTCATTGTATATTTTTTGTTATTTTATTGAAAATATGTTTGCAATAAAATATTTTACAAGGTAAAAATCTACAAAATTAATGATGTAACACCGAGACTCCATTTATCCGAGGTCATTATCCTCGTGATTGAATTTGGAGTGTTTCCTTCAACATGATCCTTGAAACTATTTATTTGATTAGTTACACCATTAGATGAAATCCCTAAGCCAAATTGAGAACATGTCTCAAATGTTGGACTATGATTTCCATTATACCAAAACCCATAGGAATTAGTCTCTTCCACAATCCTCAGATTTAGGATCCATGAGAGGGGGTTAAACCATGTCACGAAACTTGCGGGAACCATTGAACCCAATGTCCAACAATATCCCCCCCAACTTGTGCCAGGCGAGTTTCCAAATCGATACATGTTGCTCTGATATCATTTGTTGGACTATGATTTCCATTAGACCAAAAATTACAGGTGTTAGTCCTACCGCAATCATTGGAGTTAGGATCCATGAGAGGGGGTTAACCCATGTTGCAAAACTTGCGAGAAGCAATGAACCCAATGTCCAACACCAAACTCATGGATCCTGCTGAATTTGATGAATGATTATTTTCTGAAGTAGATTGAGAGTTTGAAGTAAATGCTATAGATTCTTCCATAGCAGAATTGAATAAAATTTCAGGCCTAATATCAAATTTGAAATCAAAATTTGGCTTGGAAGTATCAAATTTTGTAGTTGCACTTGTGTATGAGAAAACAATAGTTGTGCTAGTATTTTCAAAGACAAATTCGAAAGTTGTAGGATAACATATAATGTGAAAGATATATACTTTGGTGTTTGAACATCAAGGGGAATTGTATAGATTTTTCTTCCAAGGACCTCATTTTCTAAACCTTGATCTTTTCTCTTTTCAACAAAGAAATATCAACCAAGTTTGATTCATTGTTATCTTTTCAATGGAGGAGAATCCATTTCATACATGGACTAGGGACTCTTCCTTGTACCATAATTCCATATGTATGTGATGACCATAAAAATTGCTACTAAAATAAGAGGAGAAACCAATAGAAAATAGAAAAGTATTTCTCCATACAATGATTATAATGAGTGACATAAGGAATGGAACAAAAACCTAAGCAATACAAATATTATATTATTGAAATGATTGAAGGAAAGGATACCACCTTGTTGTGTGAAATATAGACCTGCATACATTAGATTCTGGGTATCCTTCTATCATCTTTCATAACCCCAAATTTCCATGTGAGGTATTTGTAAGAACAAACTTCCTTTAGCACTAAACATTATCAGTGAGAAGGTTCGGAGTATAAGGATATGGTTAATGACAACATGATAAAGGTATACCAATAAGGTTAGGATGGTAGGATGATAACTTCAAAAGGTGGAATTTGTAAGACTAGAAGGTGAAATGGGATGGAATCTATGATCTGGACAAACTTATAGTAGTTGTCATCATAATTTTCCCAAATTTTCAATAAACCAAAAATATTCAAGACCGATATTACATCAAATTACCTTGATGAAGATTTGGAATGACACTTACAATATTATGTATGTTGGAATTGATGTTGGCAGAGTAATGTAAGTTGAATTTGATGTGCATGAGAGGTTGTTGATGGAAGGAATTTGAGAAACAATATGTATCATGACTTGTTGCAAGAAAATTTGGGTTGAAATTACGACATAAAGATCCTATAGAAATCCAACTGTACCCTTTAAAGTCACACAATGAACATACCAAGGATGTTGACTAGTACTAAGATGTTCTTATTGAATGAAGGATTTTTGGACTGGAAATCTTTGGAAATCTTGGACCAGAATCTATACCTCTTTATTTACAAAAACAAATGTCGAAACTCGAACAATTGCAAGAAAAAATTCTAGAAATGAAATATTGCTAGAATGGTAATAGGAAACTAAACATTTTCATGCTTGATGTAGGCTAAATTACTAAAAAAAGTCTTATCCTTCCCCCATTTATGTGCATTCCCTTCCATGTGAATATATTTTTCTTGAAGTCGAACATGGAGAGGAATCATTGGATTATCGACCATTAATGGATGTTGTTAACCAATGTGATATTACTCACTAGTAATTTCAATAAGAATCAAGTTACTTCAATGCATCCTATCAAGAACAAATGGATGTTTTGAAGTCGAGTAACTTGTAGGATCTGACAATCAGGAGGCATTAATGCATCCCCATTACTGTCATTAGGAAAAATGTCATTGAGGCATACAAGTTCCAAGGAATTATCAAAATTTATGATCTTGGTACCAAGACAAGGAGCTAGAGTCGATGGGACAACATTGTTGGAAGGAGGGCCTTAATGAATCCCTCATCATCCAACGGGAAATTCATTCAGAAATTATTGAAGAATTATAAATGAAAGATTGAACCAATAAATTTATGCACAATTTTATTGCAAACCTTTCCATCCAGAAACCTGGTTTTCAAGCAAAGTTCATGTCTAATTGTGCCAAGAATCCCGATTTTCATAGTTAGACTTATTTTTATCTTTAGTGTTTTATTTTATTTTTTATTTACTGTTTTATTTTATTTTTTATTTTTTATTTTTCTACCTTTTCCTAGTCTACTTGAAAGAAAAGAAAATATCTTTCAAGTGTAGGAATACTTCCAATGAATCCATTTATGTAACATGATCTCAATTAAACTTATATCCAAATCTAAGAAGTATACCTTGATAAGTACCATGATATGAGAGGCCAACTGCTCTTGTGGAGATAATGCCAAGAATTGTCGAAATATGGAGTGGTGTTGTGGATTGATGACTATTTGGAACCAAGTTTCAATATAGTCTATGTCTCTTTGGTTCTCTTGGTTTGGCATACGATAAATTTATTTTGAAATTTGGCCATCACACTTCATAATGCACGAAGGCTTAGGGGATAAACATGCCAAAATTTCTTTGATCTTTCGCTCCAGTATATGATCTTCATAGGATGTGGTCCACAACTCTTAAATCTATTTTATCTTCTCAAAAGGACTACTAGAAGAAAATTCAATGTCCTCTTCTTATAGAATATGTTCATGGATCCTCTGTTCCTCCACTGATTTCTGAAATGCAAACTCATCCTTGGTGGAAATTATGGAGTGTGGACAAGGATTTGAGAAGATCCTTGTGGTGGCATGGCTTCCCTTTCTCAACAAATTCTCGAGCATTTTTAAGTTATTCCTACTGATTTGTGGGTCCTTCTCATAAATGGATGAGTATAC
Organism: Picea engelmannii; assembly: GCA_009831015.1. Lineage (NCBI taxonomy): Eukaryota > Viridiplantae > Streptophyta > Pinopsida > Pinales > Pinaceae > Picea > Picea engelmannii. The sequence goes on along the minus strand of ML864042.1, from coordinate 5,988 downwards.
ATGGGTTTTTACATAAAAAAACTTACAAAGCAAATTTTGAGGCAAACCATGCACTCGAACTCTCATGCTACCAAGGCCATGTTGTCACCAAGACCCTATTGACATTAGTAGTTTATCCTTTCCATGAATCAAAGTAAAAATCTAGAAGAAATAATGGTTGAGCATGGTTGACCACAATTACCAGGGAAAATTTTAAGGATGGAAATATATATTGAAGTGTAGAAACCCTGGTGAATCATACGTGTCCTTAATATGCAAATTTGTAAAATGCTTGATGATATTTTCGTAAAAGTATTCAAATTTCTAAGGTTTTATATAGTTTCTATAAAATTTTGGCGATGTTTAAGGTAAAATAATATTTTCCTAAATAATTTGGGAAAATAATTTTTTGAAAAGTGGAAATTCATGATTCGTTTTTTGGGAAAAATCTTGGAAAATTAGCCCATGGGTGAAATTTCTCCCCTTAAAATTTTCCTGATGATTTCCCATGGTTAAATTTGGTTGACCATGATTTACTGTGCATGACTATGGTTGACCATTATTAAATATGGTTGGATTTGGTTGTCCATGGTTGACTTTGGTTTATCATGGTTCATTATGGTTGACTTTGGTTTACTATGTTTGACCATGTTTAACCACGTTTGACTTAATTTTAATATGATTCACTTTGGTAGACCATGGTTAGCCATGGTTAACTATGGTTGACCATGTTTATTAATTTTAACCATGGTTTACTATGGTAATGTCATGTAATGTCACATTGCAATGTTCACCATGGTTGACTTATGCCAAATTGTTATGTTCCTCAAATGTTTTGTCACATCGTTACATTCATTAAATGCCATGTCACCTTGTGACATTCCTTAAAGTTATGTTTTAGTACAATGATCCTCAATGGTCATGATGCATTATGATATCCATATTGTTCGAATTGTATGGAATATATATGTTCCTTAATGGTTATGTCACATTGTGACATTTATTAAGGGTTTTGTCACATTTGTGATGTTCCTTAATGGTTATGTCACATTGCAAGGTTTATCTTGGTGGACTAATGTTGAATTATTTTTTTTGAAGGGTGTTGGGGTTCATAAATGTCATATTTTCATCCACCTTTCCCTTCATCATTCTTCACATTTCATCGCCCCATTAACCTTTCATGATATCATTTTCATAAATATATTTGGGTTTCACCTTATTATTTTCCACTTTATTCATTTTAGTATTAAAAGGGAATTTGTGATTAAATATTAGAAAATCGACATGTTTTCATATATATCTCAAAAATGTGTGAGCTTTGTAATGTGTAGGAATATGTAAAGGATTAATTCAAAAAAGACTTCTCGAATACTTCCTCCACCATTTCAAGATTTGAGGAGATAATTCAAGCCTATTCCAAGGAGAAGATCATGGAGATTTGGTTGGCATATCTTATCCAAGATATATGAGAGATATGTGTGAGGATTTGAAAGGATCATATTTTGTAATAATGGGAAAGTAGTTGAGAGAATAGTGGATCTGTAATTATGAGATGCTTATCTTATTTTCAAAGCTCTCATGTATAAAAGAGACTGCTCTCTCTTCATGAGGGAGTAGTCATTAGGATTTGAAAGAAAAAGGGATTCTTAGTTTGATTCATGCTTTCATTATTGTTTCATGATTTGTCATTTGATTCTTGTAATGTAATTTGAGATTGATTTACTGTTAGTGTGAGCTCACATGTGTTGTCTTGTTGCTCTTCACATGTTGTTTTTCCTTTCATGTAATTTTCCATTCCTAGATTGATTTCATTTACGCAATTTCATTTCAGTCGTGTGTTGTAGCAATTCAATTCCAAGTCGTGTGTTTCAGCTTCTTTCATTAGATTAATGATTCAATTTCAGTTGTAGATTTACCGTTAGATTAGGTTAAATTAGCTTCAATCATGCATATACTTTGTGTGTGCTTCGTAAGTCTATGAACCTCAGATTGAGAAATTAGATGGTTGGGAAAGTACTACAATGCAATTAATACAACATTAGTTCGGTCCAATGTAACGACTGTCATTCCATTGTTATGATTGTTGTTCCCTTTGCAGGCAATGTCGTTCATTTGAACGAGACAACTATCATTCCTTTTGTTACGATTGTTGTTCCCTTTGCAGGTGTTGCATCTTTGGAGGATGTGTTATTGAAAATGAAAGGTAAGAACCTATGTAGGAAACAAGTAAAATGCTTGTGCCAACGCCTACCTTTGGATGATGCATAGAGGTTATATTTTAGGACATCTTTACATCCCAACATTTTAGCGTCATTGTCGGGGAAGCACGATGGATTGAGGTATCAGTTTCTTTTTCATTTCAATTCATGCAAGTGTGATATACATGTGTTGGTAAGGGGTCATAGAAGCTACTTGAGTGGAGACTCCTCATGTTCTCTCTTCCAACTACATAAGTGTGAATTTCAATTTCTGCAAAGAGTGTTTCAATTTCCGCAAGAGTGATTTCAATTTATGAAAAGAGAGTTTCAATTCCTGCAAGTGTGAATTTCAATTTATGCAAGAGTGTTTAATTTCTGCAAGTGTGATCTACATGTGTTGGTAAGGGGTCATAGCAACTACTTGAGTGGAGAATCCCCATGTTCTCCCTACCAACTACCAAGAGCATTTGATTTCTGCAACTGTGAAGAGTAATTGTTTTCTGTTTCAGTAAGAGTGCTTTTATTTAAGTTTTTTTTCATTTAAGATTTCAGTTTTGGGTGTTGTAAGAATCTCTTTAAAAAAATGGTTTAACAATGAGTTTAAGCTTGGAACATCTCACTCAGATACTAGCAAAAGTTAGGATCTCCTCTTATCTGGAAGAGGAGATCTTGACAGTAGCCGAAAGATTAATTACTCCTCCAGAGGTGAACGAAGAATCCTACATATTTAATGAAGAAAAATTAGGTGAGTAGGAGGTCGACGAGGACAATTCCAGCATGATCTGAGAAAGACAAATTGAACCTACAAAAGCCTTATCGAACAATGGTTTCAAGCGAGTACGAGGTTAGATTCATTTAGTTTTTCTTTTTATTTTTTTAATTTACAGTTTCAACAGCTAATTTCACACGTTCATACATATTTCTGATTATCATTTGCGAAATTGAAAGAGGGCATATTTCTATTTCTGTTGCGTGCATGGCTACACTAGAAATTTGACTACACTTAACTAACCTCTGATTTTTAATTAGCTTAATGTAGGTAGGACGTTGTTTTCAAGTTTTTATTTTTATTTTTTTAGAATAAGTATGCCCTCCTCCATGCTTTGTGCGATTGCAAGGATCATAAAGTAGGATGAGTGATTGATGTCAAGAAGATTAATTGATTGGCGATGAAAAAATTGCCTAATCTATTTTTTGTCTACAATTTGTTTCCATTTGCTCACAAATGTTTTTTCAAAAACATTTTTTATATTTTATTTTAAAACATAATAGAAAAAAAATAAATACATAAATGAAAATTTTCCCATCCTTCCGTCTGCAAATCAAAACAATAAAATAGTAAGTACATTAGAAAAAAAATAATAAATGAATAAGAAGGTCTGTAATTTATGCAAGATAAGAGGCCCATAACTAATCAATGAAGGTGACACAAGCAATTACACATAACTCTCATGCAACAACCCTCCCAAGATCCAATATCGTTTTTAACTTTTGGCCTGCAAACAAACAAAATAACATGAATTTTAAATGCACAGAAACCACCACATAAGCTTGATCGAACACATAAATAATATTAGAAATTTTGCAATTTCACGAGAGATGAGATCCAAATATGTTATATCAAGTCAAATATTTCCCATATCTCGCGCAAGGGGTGGAGCCCCCACATTCATGAGATTCACTGCATGATTAACTGCCTCTATCTCTATGCCCAATATTTTCTTTGACGCCACTTTGTGGATGGGGTAAGCTGTCTTTTGTCTACCTGGTACATGCATTGATGAAAAATCAAGGTAAACAACTTATTGATGTTCTTGATGACTAGTGATGGCACAAAATGATGTCTATAACGTGCAATGGTCGAGCCAGGTGTGATGGTTATTGGAATTGCTTGGTTGAACTGGAATGTTCTTGTCTAGTGATTGGTATGCATTGAGGTTGCTTGAGAGATAGAATGGAAGATCTGGACGGGATAAAGGCGCATGCTTTAACAACTTTGCTGGAATAACTGGCTCAAGGAATGGGCAGGTAAGTGCATGTTGAGAGGGAGCGACGAGGTAAGCGGATCCGTTTTTAGATTCATATTTATCTCCTCGTATATTTGATATGGGATCGACTTGTACGTTCAACTGAACAAAGAGATTTTTCTACCGGAGGTTGCAAGACTAAATCCCATTTATCATTTGATTGTGTATCAATTTGATTTGCAAAAATCTTCTTCCATATTTAATGATGATTGGAAATATTATTTCTAGACCGTCAACCTCCACTTTATATAAAAAATCATGGATTTCTATGGAAATAGGGTTACGATTTTTCCACAAGGGCACGTGGATCCTAAGTGTTATCAACGCCTGGTTGATTGGGATACATTTGATGTGGATCGGATCCTAACATTCGCCTATCTAAGAAAGGATTCTAGTGATCATATTTCACTTAATATAGACATGGACTCTGATAATTCGACTTCAGAATGTGAATATGACAAGAAAGGTCATGCTTTCAAGTCACTCACATCAACTGGGATCATTACAAAGTCTACAAGATCACTAGAAGATCAGATTGACGAGATCTAGGTTTCTGGTGGGTGTATGCTAATGAAACAACCTACAACAAGGATGGGTATTATAGGCTATTGATTTGTGCTACATTTAGACACCCTCTGCCTCCGATATCGCCGATGGTTGCCTTAATTCTCACATGAATTACCTTTTTCTCTAATTATGATATTATGTTTTCATGGATACCATCTTGCATGCATTGCTGGGTTAAAGTAATTGACAAAATCAGTGACTACGAATGGAATTGAATATTGTCGTAAGCTTCATGGTGGACATGGGTACTTGTGCAGTAGTGGGCTTCCAGAGCTATTTGATGTATATATTCCCGCGTGCACATATGAAGGAGAAAAGACAGTTCTATTTCTACAGGTATCAATATTTTTTATTGAAGACGCGCCAACTATCAAGCTCTTTATCAAGATCATCCATTGCCAAGACATAAGACTACATTGGACAAGATTGGCTTGTAGTTGAGATCCTAAGAAGAATCTTGTATTGCAACGGATGTGGAAATTTGTAGCCAGCAAAGAGCACATTTGGATCCCTGTACAATTGCATGCGAACAATATTTCCAATTGTGTGGTCCTCTCTTCCGATGATGAAAGTTGCAGCATTCATAATCTTCATGTCCCTCGTTCATAGCTCACTTTTCAAGTTTTTTTATGGCATTCATAATCTTCATAGAATTTTCTTTTAATCATTTTGTTTTATTATAAAAAAAATTATAATAATAAAAATAATTTTATTTTACTTGCTTTGTTTTATTATAAAATACACACACACACACACACA
>ML864041.1:11487-22685 GCA_009831015.1 Picea engelmannii | reverse complement strand
GAAATTAGTAACACATGTATTATTCCCAATCACATTCTCCAAAGGGAAGAGAAAAGGGATGGAGTCTATATTTTGGAGTTTGATGGGGCTCATTAAAGCTCAGGATCAGATGCTGGAATGGTTTTGATATCACATGATAAATAATATACCTTTTTCCCATATATGATTGAATTTGATTACACCAACAACATTGTTGAGTATGAAGCTCTCATTTTAAGGTTAAATATTTCCATTGATATGAACATAAAATTTCTGCATATAACGAGACATTTAGATTTAATTGTTTCCCAGGTCAGAAGGAATTTTGCAATAAAACACCCAAGGTTGAGACAATATAGGAACACTGTCTAGGATACCATTGAACAGTTCGATGAGTTTTCGATTGAAGTTGTTCCTAGAGAAAATAACTACATGGTATATGCCTTGGCTATTTCATCCTCCACTTCACAACTTTGTGAAAGGATTCAGTGTCACCTCCATAAAATGGTAGTCAAATTTAGGTCCTCAATTCCTAACAATTTAGAGCATTGGAAAGTTTTTGATGTTGAAACTCATATCTTACATTTTCTCCAAAATGCGAGCAAATTTTTGGAGACTCAGGTAAACCTTTTGGCCGAAGAGAAAAATGTCAAAGTTATAGACTTTCCAAATCATTCCTTAACAAAGGGGATGGTCTCTTTGGAATGTAGATTTGATAAAATGACATGTATAAGGGAAAACCAATGAATGGCCATTATGATGAAGCCATGGAATTTAACATTGGAAGTAACACAACCCCTAGGATAGTTAAATCGGGGAAGGGCACTACCCCCGCTGAAAGGAAGTAGTTTATATCCCTTATTAGATAATTTAAAGATATTTTTCACTTGTTCATATAAGACCCGAAGGCCTACCGATAATATGTCATACAACATGATATTCCCCTCAAATAAGGTAATAAACCATTCAGGAAAAAATTAAGGCAAATCAACTGAAAGACTCGGGTTCAAATGAAATTGCAAAAGATGGTAGAAGCAGGGATAATTGAACCTATCAGATATTCGTCTGTTAGAAAAATAGGATCGCAGAGCAATAAAATAAAACAAACACGGAAATAAAACATAGAATATACACAATACAATAAAGACACAGATATACATGGTTCACATAGTGTGGGCTATTTCCACCAGAGAAATTTCCAGGTCCTTCCTTATTATTATCTAGAAAAATGAAGGGATACAACCTACAACTCAACTGCTTAACTTCCTCTTCTTCCTCTCACATTATCCTCTCTCAGAATACAATAATCACACACATACACAACCAAAATGCAATTCCCTCATAAAAGAAGGTTTCTTTATAGGGAAAAAATCCATAAAATAACTTCTATCGTCATATCTACAACCTTATAATGAGTGGTCCATATTGACTACGAAATTACAATATTTACAAGGCAAGTTTTCCCAATATTTCACTTCGGGGGCACTTCCATCAAATCCCTCGACATGGGGGGGATACAAACATTGACATTCATGGGGGGGGAATCCCCCCCCCACCCCCTGTTAGGGAATAGGGTCCAAGAATGACTGAAACAAACCTCTGAATCAGGAATATAATCAGGCTCCACAACCAACAATCTCCCACTTGGAGACTGATCACAAAAACTCCACTGTTGTTGTACTTGATGGAATATACTCCACCTTGGACCTGAAAAATTTCTCATCTTCACCTTCATGCTTGAATACCAACTGAAACTAGGCAGAAACTTAGTTTTTCCCTGGTTACTCCCTTTCTTAACATGTTTGCAATATTCTAGCTAGCATGTATCTTTTCCAACTTCAAATGTCCATCTTCCAAGATGTATCCTATCAAATAGTACCTGAGTCGTATATGCTTAGTATTTGAATGGAAGGCTGAGGTATTTGCAATATGAATGGCACTCTCATTGTCACAGTACAACCTGTAATTCTCCTACTTCTTTCCCAATTCCTCCATAAACCTTTGTAACCAAATCATTTCTTTACTATACCATGTAGCAACAACATACTCTGCTTCTATTGCTAAAATTGCAATAACCTTTTGTAGTTTTGAAATACAACTTACTCATGTTCCACCTATAGTAAGAAAAAAACCTGTGGTGCTCCTCTTGCTATCTTGATCACTGTTGAATTACTGAGAGGGGGGGCGAATCAGTAATAGAGCAATTTAATCATTTTTAACCATATAATCCAAGTGTTATATCAATGTGGCATTATCATCCAATAACTGCAGAGTAAATAAGCAATGAACAAATGAACAATCATACACATACTTATTACTATAGTGTTTTACATGGAAATCCAAATCGGGAGAAAACCACAGAATGCTTTTTCTTATATGTCTTGAAAAATTACATTCATTGAAAGCACCAACTTTTTTTTTTTTCTAGCTGCAACTAGAAGGAGGCTCCATCCCCCTTGTTTCTCAGGCTACAACCTAAGGAAAGATTCAACTCCTCTATTCTTTGGCTACAACCCCCTATGTTCTCCGACTACACCGGAAGGTGGATAAAACCACCTGTCCTTGCCCTGTCCAACCGCACGGAATTAGAAGTGGAATGATGGAACCACTGTCACACTATCACTGTGATATATATTGTTGTAAACCTATACCAATAAACCTGAACCATGCATCAACCATGCATCAACTTGTACCTCAACCTATAATCAACTTGTGCCATAAACAAGTGCATCAACCATGAACCAACCTGTACCAAACAACATGTAATCAACCTGTACCATAAAAAAGTACATCCAACCATGTACCAAGTATGTACCAATCATGTGTCAACTACTCATCAACTATGACTCATCAATATGTACCAACATCATCAACTATACACCTCATGTATGTGCCAACTCATCAACTACTTGTCTCAACCATGTACACAAAATGTACCTTAACCAAAAGCTCTCATCAATCTCATCATCCAAATATGATTTGTAACTCTGTAATAGACTTGGTGTATATGATCACATACCTACAAACCTTCCTTAACTTTCACAACAAGAGACTAGCATTTTCATCAAACTTTTCTTTAGTCTCACGTGACTAGTTTGGGATTAGTCAACAACCATAACTTGAAATAATCATAAATATGTACCTGTAATGAATAAAGATATGAAAATAGTACACAATGTTCTTCAGTTTGTTTTATGCAATTACTCCAGGTGTCACTACTTGGAACCTCCCAGAAAAGGAGTTATAGAAAAAATGGCATACCTTGCTGAATATTGTTATATTTTAGAGAGAGAACTTGTAGAGCATGCCCCACATTCAATATTTTTGAATGGATCTTAGAAAGTATTAGTACTTGGATTTATATCGGTTAAAATAAAAAATGCATGCTACTAGAAAAGTGACATTCCTGCAGCGCCATCATGAAACATGATATCAGTTCCCAAAAAATCCTTGGATTCTTTGCCAGTTTTGTTTTCGCACCATATCTAGATTGTTTTTTTTTTGGGGGGTAATATTAGTGCCTATGGATTGAAATGCAGTTTCTCTAGCAATTAAAAATGATTTCAATAAGCCAATTTTGGCTTTTGTGGTCAGTTTTATGTTCTCAGGTCTTTATGCAGAGTTATTAATTTTAGTATAAGTTTTGGGGGCATTTTCTAAACCATCAATCAAGAGCTTACAAGAAAAGCACCCGAAATCTACATCAACCACATATGACAACATTAGTCATGAACCATCATGAGTTAGAGCCACATCACACAAGTCAAGTCAAAGACAATGCACTAGCACCACACCAAGCCATGACGAGGAGGGGACCAAGTCCCATGCAATACAAGTCGATATATATAATAACCATTGGCATATTTAAACACATGTGGTTGTTCTTCACCTGATACATGTTGATATATCCCAAAGAAGAGTTAAAGTGTGTCATCGCAACTCAGGGTCCAGGTGCCTTCTCATGGATCTGTTCATGGTCTTAGAATTAATCTCAACATCAAGTCACATGGATTAGGTGTCAAGCAAGTGCGCCATCAAGCATCATTCAGTGCCAGTAATCTCCCGTGGGTTCACATCTGTTATTTACAGCAGTACAAGCTCATAGCATAGTTAATAATGAAAATATTTTTTCTTGCAAAGTATGGTTAGGGAAGCCGCCCTTGTATCTTTACTGGGTAGAGGGATATCATGAAGGAGAAACATTGACAGGAAGAAAATCAATACTAGCAATTTTTTTTTGAAATGCATAGACGATGCATCGAAGGCTGGTATACCTTGGATGTTGATCATGTATGAGAAAGAATTGCAAAAGGGTTTGATTACACTAAGAGGCATTCAAGCTAAGAAACTCCTGGAGGGCGCAAGTGAAGGATCTTCAAGGCTGAGAGTATTATTTTCTCTACAGGAAAAACACTTATTGATAGACATAACTTAAATATTGACACGTTTTGTGAGCACACTTCTAGGAAAGGGACCAGCGACATGCTCATCAATTGTCCCTTCAGAAAATATAGCTACCATGAGCAATAATCAATCTTACATACAACCAAACCTATGATATCTCCTCTTCCTTGTTGGAAGCGTATAATCCTTCTGTTGATTTTTCTCATGCTCACGAGATAGTTTTTGTGCCCCATCAAGATCCAAATGGTAGTTATCACCCTTTAATATGCAAGTGAAGGTGGAATTAGCATGGGGATGATCACAGGGATGTGTTGGAAAACATGATACTTCTGATTCTGCAACGGTAATTTTAGATGAAATTGTACCTTACGATGGGCTTGATTCTACTGGAGATGTTTGTAACACTGAATATCATAGAAAGGAGGAATGTTACCTTTCTACGATGAAGAGTGGAAGCTAAATAATGAAAGAAAATTCTTCATTAGCCACACATAGCTATCACAGAGTCCCCTGCAGATTTTGAAGAGTTCTAAACAATCTACCTTCTTAAAATTCAAGGCAAAAAATATTCTAGTTCTAAAGTTTGGGGAAGCAGTTGCTAAATATCGACATCGAAGTCAAAATTCTAGGCTATAATTCCTAAATAAAGGATTATCTCCATATTTCAACGCAAAGGATCGGTTATAAATGCAATTTGTTCCAAATTTTCAGGCAGAGAAATCACCGCCATATCAAACAGCTTGAGGCATCTTACAACCTCTTTTAGATTTAGTGGTTGACTCAATTCCTAAAGAATAGAGGGAGTTTTTTAAATGTATGAGATACATATATTTTCGTCAAAATCAAGAGAGTGGGGGAGGCCATAGAGGGTGAGGCCTAAGAAGGAATTTGATGAGATAGCATCCAATGTGTTTTATTGTAATCTTGAGGGCATTTTATTTTGTGATTGCTTCTGACATCGAATATTTATGACAATTGTTTTATCAGATTGTGATTTCCCTTGTTTCACACTCTATTTTTCATCTTTCTTGAATGAATTGTAGAGATTGAGAATCAATGGATGCCCATGGATAATAGATTTTCGAGCGATAAATATTTTTTTGTGGCTGCCTACTATTTGCGTGTTTTGTTTCAAGTACCTTTTCATCTATTTGACAAAGAGAATATTTGTTTGATGGGTATTCTACTTTTTGTTTATTCCCTATTCTTCTACCCATTTTCATATAAACTTCTTATCTGATATACAATTTGATTGCCTTCGATCAACAAGGTGTTTACTTGACTCCATGCCCAATGGTATTTTACTGATATGCTTTTAGCTTGTTTCCCTTATTCTTTCTTTTTTCCATTTACCTGATCCACCTTATTTAAAAACCCAAAACACATTCTTATTTATAAAAAATCATTGCAATAACTTGATGATGCCCTAACTTTCCACTTAGCAGTCCAGTGCAACTTTAGGGACTAACATCTTTTGGCACCATTGTCGAGGACGAAGCAGCGAAGAAATCTTCCCTGGGAGAACAACAATGATCAGATCTGCTTCTTGATGGTGAACATGAAGAGGAAATATGATTGATTGCATATATTTAACCATGGTGACTCCATTGTCTAAATATTAATAGGTGACTCCACTGGATCCAAGCATGGAAGCCATTTTGGCTAAAAGGTTTTCTTTTTGTAATTTCTCGAATGTAGTTGGTTTTCCAAACCCAATGCTTAGTAGAGATGAATGGGAAGGTATCCTTCCTATAGTTAAAGGATAATATTGGGAGGTTCCAGGTGAGCATCTGCTATATTTTCATGAGTTTATTCATGAACATCATATTGTGCATAAGGATGTCCAGATCAAACTTTTCAGATACTCATTGAAGGGAGAAGCCCTTGATTGGTGCAGATCTCTTCCAACTTCAAGTATTAACTCATTGGAAAGTTTTCATGATGCTTTCAATATATTTTATAAACAAAATTTTCCAGTTAAAAGTATTTTTAAAAATTGTTGTGATGTACTTGAGAAGCATATTCAACAGAAAGAAGATTTTTCCTCTCTTTGCTAGAATAAAAATCATGTTAGTGAGGAAGATATTCAATATACCGTTGATGGTAGTAGTGAGGATTGCATAGCTGTAAATGCATTTGATCTTTTCCCTGATGCACCTGCTATTTTAGATTTCAATGAAGAAACAATTATAGAAGAAATTTTTCTCAAATTGTTCAAGAGTTTTCCTATGATATATTTTCACCTGTGATTGAAGAGAAGAATCAGAAGACTACTTGTCATTCTTTGAAAGATGAAGAGTTTTTTTGTTCACCTATTTTTGATAAGTATTCAGATGGAGAAGAGAACATCCCTACATCAAATGTTGTTGACTTGAATAGCAGCCAGCCGGTGTATGACAACTATGAATCAAAATTCGATGAGATTTTTTCTTCGTCCATCAAGAAACAACATTATGTCGAAATCAACTATTTCGTGTTTGCAGAAGACATTGAGCATGACGAGTTTAGTTTGGCTGAAGATTTAAAATATTCTTTTCTATTTACAACACCTCAAGAACAAAAAATTGGTATCACTTATGAAGAAAATATCAAACAAGAAGTGATTAGCAGTAAAATCAGCTCGCAACTATATTCAGATTTGCCAGTAGTTAAAAATGACAACCATTATCAGGAAGAGGTATTTCTTTACAGTTTCATTGATCCTTTTGCTGATTATCTGGAGTCTTTGAGCAGTTCAAATGTCAAATTTTTTATGTCAAATGAAGGTTGGTTTTACTACCCTTTTGAACTGCATATCGGTATTCCATGGGTTCTTGCATTCATTATTTCCAGATCAAGAGTTTCATTAGTTAGTCAGATACTTATATGGCTTCATTGAAAGAACGATTTAACCTAATCTAAGGAAGTGGTCTATTAGGTAGGAGTAGGAAGAATAAAGCTCACTTCTCGAGCATTTTGTTTGCATTTAGTTTTCAATTTCAAATAAAAAGCAAAGGTGCTCTCATGCATGCAGGATTCTTGGACAGAGTTAAAGGAGTGTAAGGCTACTGATCTACAAGTTCTTGGCAGATTGCAGGGAGCATGCCATCCCCCATGGAGCCAATGTTAGTACTTGGATTTATATCGGTTAAAATCCAAAATGCACGCTACTAGAAAAGTGACATTCCTACAGTGCAATCATAAAACATTATATCACTTCCCAAAAAAACCTCGAATTCTTCACCAGTTTTGTTTTCGCACCATATCTAGATTTCTTATGGGTTTTTTTTTGGCAATATTAGTTCCTATGGATTGAAATGCAGTTTTTCTAGCAAAAAAAAATGATTTCATTAATCCAATTTTGGCTTTTGTGGTCAGTTTTATGTTCTCGGGTCATTATGCAGAGTTATTAATTTTAGTAAAAGTTTTGGGGCCATTTTCTAAACCATCAATCAGGAGCTTACAAGAAAATCACCTGAAATCTACATCAACCACATATGTCAGCATTAGTCACGCAACATCATGAGTTAGAGCCACATCACACAAGTCAAGTCAAAGACAACGCACTAGCACCACACCAAGCCACGACAAGGAGGGGACCAAGTCCAATGCACTACAAGTCGATATATATAAGTACCACTGGCATATTTAAATAGATGTGGTTGTTCTTCACCCGATACATGTGGATATATCCGAAAAGCACAGTTAAAGTGTGCCATTGCAACGCGGGGTCCAGGTGCCTTCTCATGGATTTGTTCATGGTCTTAGAATTAATCTCATCAGCGAGTCACATGGATTAGGTGTCAAGCAAGTGTGCCACCAAGCATCATTTAGTGCCAATAATATCCCATGGGTTCACATCTGTTAGCTACAACACTACAAGATCATAGCATAGTTAATAATGAAAATATTTTTTCTTGCAAAGAATGGTTAAGGAAGCCGGCGTTGTATCTTTACTAGGTAGAGGGATATTGTGAAGGAGAAACATTGACAGGAAGAAAATCAATACTAGAAGAAAAATTGTGAAATGTATAGCTGATGCATCGAAGGCAGGTATACCTTGGATGTTGATCGTGTATGAGAAATAATTGTAGAAGGGTTTTATTACACTGAGAGACATTCAAGCTAGGATACACCTGGAGGGTGCAAGTGAACGATCTTCAAGGCTGAGAATATTCTTTTCTTTGCAGGAAACACACTTATTGACATACACAACTTAAATATTGACACGTTTTGTGAGCACACTTCTAGGAAAGGGACCAATGACGGGCTCATCAATTTTTCCTTCAGAAAATATAGCTGTCATCAACAATAATCAATCTTACATAAAACAAAACCTATGATATCTCCTCTTCCTTGTTGGAAGTGTATAATCCTTCTGTTGATTTTTCTCATGCTCATGGGATTGTTTTCGTGCCCCATCAAGATCTAGATGGTAGTTATAACCCTTTAAGATCCAAGTGAAGGTGGAATTAGCATGGGTATGATCACATGGATGTGTTGGAAAACATGATACTTCTAATTCTGCAGTGGTAATTTTAGAAGAAATTATACCTTACAATGGGCTTGATGCTGCTGGAGATGCTTGTAACAATGAATATTATAGAAAGGAGTCATGTTCCCTTTCTGCGATGAAGAGTGAAAGCTGAATAATCAAAGATAATTCTTCATTAGCCACACATAGCTATCAAAGAGTCCCCTGCATATTTTGAAGAGTTCTAAACAATCAACCTTCTTAAAATTCAAGGCAGAAAATCTTCTAGTTCAAAAGTTTCGCAAAGTAGTTGCTAATGATTGGCATTGAAGTCAAAATTCTAGGCTAGCATTCCTAAATAAAGGATTATTTCCAGATTTCAAGGCAAATGATTAGTTATAAATGCAATATGTTCTAAATTTCCAGGTAGAGAAATCACCAGCATATCAAACAACTTGAGGCATCTTACAACCTCTTTTAGATTTAATGGTTGATTTAGTTCCTAAAGAATAAAAGGAGTTTGTTAAATGTATGATATATATATATTTTCCTCAAAATAAAGTGGAGTGGGGGAGGCCTGAGAGGGTTAGGACTGAGAAGGAATTAAATGAGATAACATCCAGTGTGTGTTATTTTAAGCCTAAGGGAATTTTATTTTGTGTTCACTTCTGACATCGAAGATTTATGACAAGTGTTTTATCAGATTGCATTTTCCCTTGTTTCACACTCTGTTTCACACTCTGTTTTTCATCTTGCTTGAACGAATTGCAGACATTGAGAATCAATGGCTTCCCATGGATAATATATTCTCGAGCGATAAATACTTTGCTGTGACTGCCTACTATTTGTGTGTTTTGTTTCATGTACCTTTTCATCCGTTTGACAAAGAGAATCTTTGTTTGATGGGTATTCTAATTTTTGTTTATTCCCTATTCTTCTACCCATTTTCATATAAACTTCTTATATGATATGCAACTTGATTGCCTTCGATCAACAAGGTGTTTACTTGACTCCATGCCCAATGGTATTTTACTGATCTGCTTTTAGCTTGTTTCCCTTATTCTTTCTTTTTCATTTTACCCGATCCACCTTCTTTCAAAACCCAAAACACATTATTATTTATAAAAAATCATTGCAATAACTTGATGATTCCCTATATTTCCCTTTAGCAGTCCAGTGCAACTTTAGGGACTAACATAAAGCATCATCAAAATAATTTATCCTCCCTTGAATTTCAGACTTCTTTTCTTCACCTTCCCTCCGAAATTCGGCTTAGATATCCTTTGGTTACCTCAATCACCTATAGATATTCAATATTCTCAAGTGTGATGTAATATGAGAGAACCTTTCCTCTTATTTATAATCTCCAAGTAACTTCCTTAGAAGCATCTTCTAGGGCACTTTGCCCACTTTCCTTATTTTAGGGTTAACCCACTTCTAATTTCTCCATTAAATTTATTATTTAAATAATTTCTTTTGTATTCACTTTGCATTATAGTACACTCATCACTTCACTTTATTATTTACCTTCTAAAATATCTTAAACCACTTTGACTACTTTGACCTTTTGGGGCTTCTAGATGACATATGAGGGTCCTCCAACTTCGTAAGGCCATATCTCTCAAACCATAAGGAGATATGTGACGTTCCACATACCACCAGAAATTGAATGACATGTACTATCCATATAGAATATTCTTACCTACAAATATAACAAAAATCATACCATTATCCATCAAACAAACTTGGGTCCATTACCCAAACCTGGGTTCTCCAACTTCTCATATCCATAACTCTCTAACCGTGAGGAGTTATGTGACGTTCCACATACCACCAGAAATGGAATGACATGTACTATCCATATAGAATAATATTACCTTAAAATATATTAAAACTCATACCATTATACATGAAAAAACCTTGGGTCAATTACCCAAACCTTTGTGCTACTGGACTTTCTTCAAGGGTTGACATCAATGACAACCAACCTTAATCAACAATCTCCCCCTTTGACATTGATGGAAACACTTTGATGCAATACTGAAATCATGTCATGCAATACTGAAGTCATATCACTCATGCTCCCCCTAGAACCATGCCTCTGTCCTCTACATATCTGTGACCATTTCTCCCTCTGGAGTCATGCCTCTGTCATATGCATCTGATAAATATCTCCCCCTTTTTCATCAATGAAAAAGGTATCTTTCCATCCGAGGATGCTCCTCCTAACTGAACTGTCTAATATCCCAACCTAAATTGTCATATTAATGGTGCTTCCTTGTGTACATCTAAGACATATAAGATAAGAATTCAAAAGCATTCATTTTGGAGTATAAATAAATCTAAGTCTTTGGCAAAGATA
>ML864037.1:10155-22686 GCA_009831015.1 Picea engelmannii | reverse complement strand
GTATTTTTGCAGCCTTATGGATGTAGCAAACAAGTGTTACTACAAAAAATTACAACCACCAAAACTTGCAAGTAAACCACCCAAAAGAAGCACAATAACTAGTAGATTAACTTGACAGTTTTCTAGCAAAATTTGACGGTGAGAACATGAGCAAATTTAGAAAGTATGAAGTGATTTGTTGCAGCCCTAATGGCTGTAGCTTAGAGTTATTACAGCAACAATAAATCCTTGGAGAAACATGACGCTCTAGTGGCCCTGACAAGCTTTTAACATGCAGAAAAGATTCCAACTTAAACAATTTCAATATCTTGCAATTCTACGTATCCCAATGCAATGATATTATTTCTCTAACACAATATAAAAGTTCCTTTAACTATTGGGTTATGGAGTATTTAAAAATGAAATAGATAGTTGTGCTACTTCCTTAGGGGTGTAAACCCTTTTACCCCCCAAGGAAAGCAAAACTAGCTAAGGAAAACCCTAGGAGGGTGTAAACCCTTTTACTCCTAGTATTCCTTTGTGCAAAAAGTTATTCCAAGACAATTATGATGGGATTAGTGGGGTTGTATGCCCTTATACTCCCCAAAATCTTATCAAATTAACCTTGTAACTAGGAAAAGAAGCAATAACAAGAGAGATTCCTTACCTAGTCCAAGCATTAACAAGATAAACTCCCTTTAACCAAGAAAATCCACCACAAAAGCAAGAAATAGCCTCCAAGAAAGATAGCACCTCCCCTACTCATCCAATAGCCAAATAAAACCATAGCAAGAGAGATAGACAAAATTTCCCAAGTAGGGTGCAAATTCCAGCCAAGAATTCTCTCCAAGATGGGAGAGTTGTGATAAAAATGAAATGAAACGATCTCTATTTATACAAATCCTACTAAAAGTGGTTGTCCACTTAATTTTAGGGTAAACCACAAAGTAAGGGGTCAAAAACCCTTACTATTCCCCTTTACATTATAAAATTCAAATTTAACTTTAAAAATGCACATAAGAAACCCTAAAGTGATGTCATCCCTCTTCTAGGGTGACGTTTTGGCACCTTTTGCAAGTCGTTGGAGTGGAAAGTGGAAGTCGTTGGGCCTTCTAGGGCCTCCCTCTCATACACTAGGTACTCCTCCTCCAAGCCAAGCCTTCTCCCATCAAAACATGCTAAGTGTCAAGCAACAACAACACCACCACCAAAACCCTAACCCTAGCCCTAGGGTGACATCAATCTCCTCAAAAGTGACGTTTTAGCCTCAAGAGCAAATCGTTGGGCTAGCAAAGGGCTGGGTTAGGTCCTCCATGGTGTCTCCTTAGGCCTCAAAAGGCTATCATCATTTTCCGGTGCACGGGCCAAGGTATCCAACCTGTGGGCTTCAAGCCCCAAGGAAGCCCAAGCTAGGCTTGCTCTTCCAAATCTTTCCACCAACTAGGTCCTGGAAAGTCAAATGAATACGCCCTCCAAGGATCTCAAGTAAAATGCATCATGATAAGTAAATCAATTCAATAAAAGGGCCATTTAAGCATGTACATCAAAAACTACCTCATCAAAATAAATAAGTGCTCAAAGACCCTATGCAATTTTTCGAGTTTAGGCATGGGAGGGTTGACAAAGCGACCTATTGGGTGAATCGTACCTCAAGTTTAGGAGTGTTTCCCAAGTGGGCCACTCTCTCAGACATGTGGACAAAGTGACGTGGATGGGGGAAAGACTCTTGGGCATGGGGTTCATGACATGAAAGGGATTGGTGTATCTCATTTATGGGTGCCTTTGTAGAGGGTGTGTTGCACCTTCGTTTTCAGTGCAACCTTTTTCCAAGCCCATTTATTGCCTTTTGATCTTTTAAGATGTTTCCAGGTTGAAGCCAAGGTGGGGCTTCTACCTAAGCATGAAAAACAATGCCCACCTTGACTCTATCCTGGTCACATCATGCTTCCCCATGTTGAAAACAATGTGTGGGGCTTCTACCTAAGCATGAAATACAATGTCCACACATGCTCCACCTTGGTTGGCATTTTGTATTAGTTATTTTTTACAAGTCTCATCAGTTTCTTATGAGAAACATTTCATTGTCCTCGGGATCCCTGGGCGAGCATGTACAAGGTTCATGATTGCTTTTATATTTTGCTAGCTACAAGCCTCTAGGCCTTCAACCCCTTCTTCCCATGAAATGAGGGACAATCCCTTCTTGGTCCAGTACACCCGAAAATCCCAAAAAGTAAGGAGATGAGGGGATAAAGTGTGGAAAGTGGAAAGTATGGTCGAGAATGGTACAATGACTCATCAAGAGGACCTCCCAGTAGAAAACCTATCCCTAAGGGTGACCCACTTACTAGGGAGAAATGTCAACCACCAAGGTGACACTACCGAGCAAGTTGTCTCTCGGTACTCCATGTCTGCAACCTGAGGGCCTCGAGACATAATCTCTTTAGTTATCCCTAGGAATTGGTATGATTATACCTAACATGACTTTCTTGTTATCCCTAGGACAGGTTGTATGATTATACCTAGCATGAATTTCTTGTCAAGAAGGTTCAAGTAGGATAATTGTAGGTCATGTTGTGTGTTTCCTTTATGCATCTTGATTGTACTTTCTTACTTGCTTATTTTCAGTTATCGCTTGATTTTATGCATTTATACTTAGTTGCATTTTCATTTAATCTTGTCTAAAAAAGTGGTATATGTATGATGAACTGAATATTTTTGTGGCATTTCATTTATATTTTCCATATACCAGAGGGATCATATCCCCCTACCCTTTTGTTGCTAATGGTTTCATGGTGAGATGTTGTAGAATTTTTAGATTGATGCAGAGTGCAGATCTTGGAGTTCCAAGGACTATTTAGGTTCTCATGTTCTCTACGGTGAGCACATGTCTCCATGTTGGAGCCAAATGTTACCCCCTCACAACCAAGGGTAACTATAGGTTTTTTTTTCCTATGATCCATATCATAGACAATAGTCCCACAGACGAGATCCATAGTTCTCCACAGAAAATTGACCAACGATGCTTCTCACATTTTCTCAACTCACTCTCATCTAATGATTACAATGCTTGACATACACAAGGTACCTTGTTTCATTGTTTCATATTGAGAGCTAATTGTTTATGTATTTGACATGAAAGTAGTGACCATAGGCTGAGTCAGATAATGTATCACGATGCTCTAAATTTGTGCCTTTTTCCTTGTTTCACCTTGGTGGTCATCATCATCCACTAGATAAGTGTTGTCACTCTTGGTTAGAGTTGTACTATTGGGGCTCTTTGATAGGGGTGACAATGTCCATATCCTGACCCATACTTAACATTTTCCGTCCTTCCCTATTTCCATTGTCCTTTTGGGTTGATTGTCATATGTCACACATATAGGTTCATGATTTATAATCTCATGAGAAGAAGGGGCTTGAATGCTCGAGGTTGATAAAGCTAGATATAAAAGAAAAAAAAGAGTAAGATGCAAAGTAAATGAAAAGTGAAGAAATGTTTAAAAACTCAAAGGAAATAAAAGCAGGAGCAATGTCCCCTCATTATGAGGTCATCACCCCAAGTCCTATGCAATGAATGCATATCTAAAAAGGATTAAATAAAGTAAAACAAAATTCAAAAGCTAAAAAAGGTCAAATGAATAAAGAAAAAGACAAAAAGGTGTTTGGAAAGACACAATGCTAAGAAAAAGACGACTCATTGCATAAGCATGTTGATTTTTCATAAGCATTAGGTTAAGCATGAAGTTCATTCCATTTTATCATTTAACCATAACCATAAATGTTGCAGCAACCAAGATCACAAGAAGAAGCACCATGCACAAGAACACAAAATGTATCCTGGGAAACCCTTCTAAACAAGGGAAGAAAAACCAACCAAATTCTTTGCTATAATCTTCAAGAGAAAGACCTTTACCACCAAGAAAGACCTAGCACACAAGAGGGTGCTCAAACCCTAGAAATCTAGCGCCCAAGAGAGGTGCACACCTTATGCCAAAGAAGTGTACTTGTTGAAATTTCCAAACTCCACAAGAAGGATATGTCTCTACAATGGGAAATTCCCTTTACTTATATTAGACTTGTCCTATCAACTGAAGTGTCTATTGGCACAACATGGCTGACCTCTCTAAGACATAATATAATTATTATAATTAATATTATCCCGATTAATTATCCTTTACATTTATTATTAGACACATTAAGGTAGGGATGACCTGTACCCTTTACATAACAATTAGGGTTACATGTAGGTTTGACTCTTGAACAATATATAGCAAAGGATTTGATACACCCACTAGTGTTCATCCATTAGGGGCACATCCATAGGGATGTCATGGCTCTGATTCACTGCATTACACAGAAGAACCAGATCTTCGCACATTCACCTGTGCTCGTCCACAGGCACGTCCACTCTACATATCTTCTTTCTCACTGCCACACACAGGAGAATCATTTGGAGTCTTCTCATCAACTCTACTGCTCAGAGGAAGCTAATACATCATCTTCATTTATGTTCTCATGACGATGCACCCAACACTTTGGGATTTCACACGTTCACCTTGTGCTTAGCCACAGGCACATCCTAACTCAACAGATCGCCTTTCCCACTGGATAATCATTTGGAGTTCTTCTCAACTTTCTGAATGGAGGAGGTCATCTCTACATTCCCAACTCTGTCTCAGGTAGGAACCACGTACCCTTCTTAGGGGCTTTCTTTCAAGTTTGTAGGCTGAGAGATACTTCACATAGCTGCAATGATCCACACCTCATAGGTTTGTGAGTTGGAGAATGTCTCACGTAGCTGCAATCATCAACAAAACGCTCCCTCATTACAAAGGCACTCATGTGGATGAATATCTTACATAATCTCACATCACTATACAATACTACTCATGGAGTCAAACCCCAAACCATACAATATATCATTACACATGCTCATTGATAGGTTTCTTGGGAAATATTTCTCTTCTTGGGTACTGACACATGTAATAGGGGCTAATGATAACCCTCCCATACCTAAACTTGGCAAATGGTGTGAATTCTATGAGTTATTGTGAATTTTGAAGATGATGGTTAATGTGATCAACCTAATGACATTTACATTTGACATGACTCACTTTTTATGTTGCATTGGACTTGTGTGCATGCCTAGTTTTATCCATTGTTTTAGCCCTAACTTTTACTTGTTTGTACTCTATTTAAGGAGTTAAATTGTATAGTTGTTATAGTGTGTCTTATACTGTAATTTACTTATCTTTTATACAAGTTTTATAATAGCCATAATTAATTTTCAGATTTGTCTTGTTTGGGGATTGTTTTGCATTGAATAATAACTTGATAAACCCCCCCAACTCAGCCTTAAAGAATATCAAACCTAAATCTAAAATTTATCTTGAAAAACCACCCAATCCATAATTTGCTAAGTATACCTAGTTGGAGGCAAATTGGGTAGCTACATAGGAGTCCTTAAACTTAATTGTGTCTTGCCTTAGAATTCCTTGAAGCTACTAGGGAAGCCTCCCTTGTGTTGGATTTATTCTTGACTAAAACGAGGGAAGTTGTTGTCTAGGTGACAGTGGTAACACTTCCAATTTTCCACTCATTTTGTACCTTGTGAAGGCTTTGTACTAGGGTGCAAGATCGTGTGATGATAGAAACCAAGCCTAACCTTAAATTGGAAAAAAATAACCTAGCCTGACTTTGAAAACCAGAAAAAGATGATATTACTATCTATCTTTCAAATCCATCACTGATCTATGTAGTACTTAGGCCTTCACCCACTTCAACTTCCTCTCATGGTGACTTTGATAAATACAATTGAATCCAAATCATTAAAATATTAAATTTATTTTAATAATACAAATTATCAAGCAATCACACTAATATAAACTTTTAGATTTTACATGTAAAGTTATAAAATTCAAAATAATAATAATGTCATATAATATTTACATATGAAATATACGAGTTCAAAGTAATAATAATGACATATAATATATATTGATAAATATTATTAATAAATACAAATGAGTCCAAGTCATCAAATAATTATTAAAATTTCAAATTTATACAAGTTTAAACTAATAATAATGACATATAATATATATTGATAAATACAAATAAGTCCAAGCCATCAAATAATTATTAAAATATATGGCTATCAATATAAAGTTCAAAAATTCAAATATGAATTTAAATAAAATTCAAATTAATAATAATTACAAATCATCAAACAATCACATAAATATAATATAATATTTAGATATTACATATAAAAAAATCATAAATTCAAATTATGACTTTGAATTTATCCAATAATGCATGCAAATATCCAACTCCCCTTGAACATATTCAAGTATAATGATAACAAAAACAAAGTTAATAAAGGTGGAAATTATGAAAATATTTACCAATAATGCATTGTATTGTAGATCTCCAACTCGCCCTGAACATGTTCAATGTATAAAGAGAATAAAGACCCTGTTAATAAAGGTGAGAATCATCGGAATCAGATAAAGCCGATAGATCGTGTATTTATGTACATATAAATATCAAATCATATTATCTATGTCAAGCACTCAGCGTACAAATGGTTAAGATACGTAAGCAATGACACTGCGCACTTAAAACAGATAAGTTTTCCTTGCACTAAATGATAACATAAATTAATACAAGTGTGGATGTATGGAAGAGTGCACACACCCTGGAGCAGTTGGGTAGCGATTAAAGCAGACACCAATACCAATCACGGAATATTAAACTAGTAGCCTTAAAAGGATGACAACACAATCTTCATGGTTGCAAGTTTACTACGCTTCTAAGTTCTGCTACTTCATTTTTTTGGGGGGACTGTTTGCATCCAACAAGTGTTGAGGTTAAATTGTTAATATTTAAAAATTAGCAAACGATAAGCATCGCACTACGGAGTATTTATTATAGTCAATCAATGGGTGAACTAGTTCCTCGGAAATGTCAAAGACAAATTCGAAACCAAAACATATACGATATTAAATTTCTTTGTTGACCCAAAATTTGAAAAGGATATCTATCGACCTCAAAAGTCTTCCCGGCCGCCACGGTAAAGATTAAATTAATACGCATGTATGAAGTATGATTTTAAATGAGAAGAAAATATTGTTATATGGGAAGGATGGAATCGTCAATTGCATGATATCAAAGTGTGGTCATGGTCATCGTCGTCGGCACTCAGCTTTACCAAAGTGATAAACACACATGGTTGACTGTCGAGATTTAACGACTGCCTGCCGTCACTTTCCTTTGACCCCACGCAGTCCAGCCCACGAGGATATGGAGCGAAGTCAGTAGTTGCTAAAAGTAATTCAAAACAATAGGAGAATCAAAGTAGTGTATCAATGCTATAAGCTACATTTTAAAAGTGTGTAGTTTGACATTGTGTTGTCATTTGAATGCTCAAAACTAGAGATGCTAGTTTGACATTGTGGTATTATGATTTTATTTTTCAAGTTAAGGCAGATCTTCTTCTGCAAGCCTGGCATAACGGTATCTTTACTGTCAAAAACATCCAGCCTCCAGACTTTCCTACTTCCCTTGACCCAGACCTGCATAATCACTTCGAATTGTCAGCGGTTCTTATCTTTGATCATGTAATGGCTGTATTCAAACCACAACCATGCACTAGATTGTTGAACCAATGTAGTCAAGGTGCATGGATGCAGGGGTTCGTTGGGGTGTTCATTACGTGTATCTGTGTGTTAAGACGCCCTTCTAATAGGGGTTCAACCCCCATAAAAGTTGTTACAGTGGTCAATAACCCCACCAAACTACAGCTGTTACAAGGGTCCACGCCCCTATAAAAACTGCAGACAATCCCATGATAGGGAATACACTCCAAATCTTGTCAGCAAATGCAGGGTGCATCGTCCCACACTTAGGTGCAGGGTGAATGCAACCCAGGAGTGGGTGCGTGCACCATGGCTACACGTCATAACAGAGGCTAGCAAAATTTTAGCGCTGTGCATGTTTTGTCAGCAAATTCCGTTATTCAGCTTTTCATAATTGCTAATAATGCCATGCTTAAAGTCAGGAATCTCTAAACTCAATCAATCCACTACCAAATAAAGACATTGAGATACTTTGGATAATTGTCTGGTATGCATGTTCAAGATAGATTCTCTTTGATTGCAAGTGACACTCCTGAAACATTGCATACATGCAGGTGATTCACGTGTCTAATTGGATGACAGAAATCTATAGACCAACATATAGCCTAAACCTCATAGAATTTATTTCGTGAGATTTGGAATGAATTTAGAGAGATTCTAGAGGGCTTTGTGCATTTCCATTACTGCATGTCAGCAATAGAAACTGCCAACCAAACATGTTCATTTGAAATATGTGCGTATCTTTCTTTGTTGAGAAATGAAATGAAATTATATTAATGTCCACTTGTGACCAAAGAAAGGTCAATGGGACTGAAGAGTCAAGAGTATGGCGGTACATATTACAAATACCAAAATAAACAGTGCCTAGTGCATCTCCTAAATAACAAATCTAGGCTGACAACAATGCACGAAGAGAAATAGATATTCCATCGTCAAAGAATGTACAATTTGTCAATTGCCATCTATTCCAGGTCAGCATCTTCTAACTTCATCCACCACAGCTGGGTCAAATTCAGATATACACTGAAGAGTGTGTTGAAAATTACATTGCCTGATTAGTTGAACAACTACTCATGGTAATCTTGATAAATGATCTTTAACATGATATATGCACATTGCAAACTTGCTGGGAGTCCAGCAACCAAGAAGTATGACAAGGTTGCATTCACACAGAATTCTTTTGTTATTAAATATAGGCTGCATGTCATCAGCATTCCTGAAGATGCATGGAAAAAAGGCATTCTTCAATTGAGTATCTGTCAGTGGTTCTCTATCACTCATATAATTGCTCCACATTAATGTACTCAGGTATATATTTATAATAGTTCAGCAACTAAGAAATCAGATCTACAGTTTGTGAACGTAATACTGAGCCACCAGCCATTAACCAAGAAAGCATAACTTTGCAATTAAAAACTGCAATGATACAAATTCAAAAATGATTCAACTTTCCAACATAGGTTATAAATAGAACATATAGTAACCTGGAATACATTAAAATTTAAATACTGATGGGCACATTTCCTGTGACTGCTTCAGCTTTAACACTAGCCACAGAGGATATCATAATGATCTTAGTAATCATTAAGTTTCGATTTATCTATATTCCTGAAATATTGCTTGAGCAACAAAAAACTGCGAAATGCTTCTTTTGCATCCAAGTTGAAAACCAGTACAACAGTGAATGATTTGGAATCTTACAACATGATCCCCACAGGAATCCTCAGATTTATATTTATGATGAACCTAATGCTTGCAGACCACTTGAACATGATTCACAGATAGATGTAATGAGCCTCCGTTGGCCATCTTTGAATTGCATTGCCAGGTTTACATCCCAACTACAATCTTCGCTGTAACGGTTCATGGTTCAAGAGAAAAAAGGGTATTACAGACAAATTCATCAATATAATGGATTAATGATTCTAATGAACAGATATGAAATCATATATAAATATGGAAAGTATATTTCTAACCTGCTAAATTCATTAGTTTCATCCATCGAGTCCAGCATAGGTTTCAAGATTGATAGGATAGCTTCTAGCACAGCTGCTTCATTCTCCTTGCTTATCTGCAGACTTAAATGATATAATCACTATCTTCTATTAAAGAACCACCATTTCTACTCTAAAATTGAAAAAGGCAAGAGAAGAAAGAATCTTACAATACTTAGTCTAGGATATCTCTGCAGCATTTGCAGGTCATCCTCTTCCAAGAAAGCATTACGGAGGGCTGCTAGCAATCGTGATGGCAAACCATATTTATTTAGTTGGCTCTTGGACAGCCACGTTCCACGAACCATGTGAGATATCTGACACCCTTTATCAAGTGACTGGTTGTTCGAATCCAACTGCTGAGGTAAGTCCAGCTCTGAAATTAAAAGCACAGTTTATTTCTGATAGTTTGTTGGAATCAGCATAAAAACATGCAAAAGCCTTGATATTCAAGTTATCAATTTGGTACCCCTAGCTGCTTCCATGTAGGATTGCTCATCTATTTAAATAGATTGCTCTTTTACTTTGTATAATTTTAGCAGTACAAATAGCATATTTGTAGAAATTTCATGTTTTCCAGACTTTTAAGACTTTTAATACAAAACAGAAATTTCACCTCTTTGACTAGAAGTTTCCCTAATCTTAACTTTGTGAATTCAGCCTTAGGGCTGTTATGAAATATAAAATAAAACAGCAGTGGAAAGAGAACAATTATTCACTTCCCAACAGCCCAATCTTCTAGGCAATTGAAGGAGAAAAATACTAAACTGTTTAGATAAGTTTCAGCCCTTTAGGGTAGCTTATCACACATAAAGAAAATCTGAAAATTCAAATTTACAGTAGTTATAACAGCAGTAAAAATGCAGATATAGCAGCAGCAAAACAGCCCTTAAATTCTTCAATGATGATGTCAAATCATTCAACAAATTGTTCTTTTACTTGTGTAAAATCATCAAGAGTCGAGACATATATAGCTATAAATAACAATACATGAAGAACATATATGGCTGAAAATCAAATCTGGAATTTGTACAAGTTTTGGACAGCTGAAAACTTCATTAATATGCTCAAGATGAAGTTCGTGTACATACCATAGCCTTCTCTCAAGGCCAGTACAAACCACTAGCTCTCCAAATCCCTAGTTAGAGAAAATAATGAAAACCCTAGTTCAACCAAGGAGCTCCAACATGCAAAAATCACTTCAACAAGTCCTCCAAGGAAAGACGTCCTTTCTAGGAAAGTGAACCTCTCTATGCAGCCATCATGAAGGACGTCCCCCAAGCTGTCAAGAGAACTCCAACACCCTAGGGAAGAATACCAAGCTAGCACCTATGTGAGGTCAAGCTGTCTCCACCGGGCAAATCCATCACAGACAATCTCCCATGTGCCAATCCATCTCCGACTATCCTGGGGTTAAACATACATCATGTACCCCAAGTCTCATGAAGCACCCCAAAACATGGTGTAAACACTTTCGGAGTAACTCCAAAAGCTAACAAAATTAAATTTGTGTCACACCTTGTGTGATTTTGTATGACAGTTTGAAAAAAACAACTAACAACAAAAAGTAATAGAATCACTATTGAAAAAAATATCATCAAAAGGGCAACCTTTTCATAAACATCCAGGTCTTCTAGTAGAACATTTCAATTGAAAATAACAGTGTGATTATGCAATTGTACAAAATCCAAGCAGTATTCACTGATAATACATCAATTTTTATACAAGCATGCCTTATATCAATGATCATGCTTCCAATTTAGTTGGAACTAACACATAGATAAGGCCAGAATGAATCACACAAATAGAGGAGCAAGTCAACTAAATTTACAGTAAGCATCAAAAGATGTGAGGTGACCAATGAGTAACTAGCCCTCAATTTTAAGACATTCAAAGAGGTAACAAAATCAATGGTAAATAGCAACATGGAGAGTGACTGCGCATGTGTGTGTATGCAAGAAGAGAACTAACAGAAGGCTAAGAAGCTTTAAATTGCCAAGTTAGACCATAGTACAAATACCCACAAAAATAAAAGAAATAAACAATTGAAGAATGGTCCTTGGTTTTTTACATCAGTGAAAAGTTTGAATTTTTTCTTGTAGAAATAAGGATCATATAGAATATTAAATGTGATGACTAGTAAAACACCCTGGGAACTACCTCATCCATCAATATTTTTCATTACCTTAAATGATATCAGAAATTTGCTGACACCAAAGCCAAGAAGTAATTTTATTGTTAGATGTGGGACCAATTTGGGGTCCAACTCCTTCAGTCATGCTCTCTCTTTTTTGTAAATGGTTCATCATTTGCTCTTAAATATTTAAAGAAAATACAATCTAGTTTCCTATGCATTACATTCTTCAATCTCATCTGTTTTATTTCTTTTTAAGTGTGTGTGTTCTAACTTCTCTGTCAATCTCCCTGGACATTCTTCAATTCCTTATATGAATCCCGACTCTCCATGTGCCCTCATGGCACATGCTGTTTGAAACCTGTTGTCGCCCTTATGCACACTTGCAGACGTGAGCTAAGTCCTGCTCACTTAGTGTGCCCTCGGAGACACAATGTCTAAGCTCCTGCCCACACTGTCACCTTGACAGGAACTTCTTCCGTCTAGGCTTACTCCTAGGGAAGCCAAGGGGGGTTGTCCCTAAGTTACTAAGTTGATTTTAATTACAGTTCTAGGAGTTAGTTTCAATTGATTATAGGCCAAGGGGAGAACTAGCCTATATGACAAGTAGCAATGCAAGTGCAAACCTAAATCTAAATGTTAGGCAGCCCTTTCCCTAAGTCAACTAAGGACTAGTGCCTAAGGTTGGGCAATGGGGTCAACTATGTGTAAGGGTGGTTCGTTACAATATACTTTACAATTAAATCAAATTACCCAAAACCCCACAATTAGCATTACTTCAAGA
>ML864035.1:9595-25260 GCA_009831015.1 Picea engelmannii | reverse complement strand
AACTTCATGCTTGAGCCTAGCATAGTGAAAAATCAACAACAGTCTTGCCGCTTCTTACTATAGGTACACATTTATTCATCCTAAATTTATTTATCAATTCATTTTATTTAATCCCGTTCTTTATGATTTAGAATAGGTCAGGGTTTTCACCGACCATTTTGAGATTACTAAATTGTATCTACATTAGTGATTTGTTCATAAAGTGTTTTCCAATTGAGATTTCTTCAACCACATTTGATGGAAACATTTTCATTATGTTGAACTGCTTTTCTGGTTCTTTTGAGTAAACTGATTTGGCAGGTTGTCAAAGGCTTCTTGCTTCTATTAGTAGTTGGCTTTTAATTTTTTTGTGTTTTGGACTGGCAATTTCTCTTTTGGTTCAGATTCTTTCGGCAGTTTTTGAATGCCATATTAACTCCTCTCCTGATTTTTGGAATATATAGGAAGACATTAAAAAGTTAATTGGGGTCAATATTGAAACCTTAATGATATTGATTTTGTATTTGATCAAGCTGTGTTGCTGTGTCTTTGGCTTGGGTGCTGTAGGAAGCTCTGAAGGATCTGTGGCATGCTGCTTTCCCAGGAAGGGAACTTCATAGTTTGATTTCTGAGCAGTGGAAGGAAATGGGATGGCAGGGAAGAGACCCCTCTACTGATTTCAGGTTTATTATTGTATTGTTGAGGTGCTATTTTTAGAAAAATGGCCTGTATATCTAGTTTGAAAAATAAAAAATTGTGTTGCCAAAATCAGGCATAGAAGCGTTTTGCTTTTATTTTCCTATTGCCAACTTTCTTATCAATTTATATGTTGTTTCATGCCGTCACTCCCTGTACTTAACTGATCTGCACTATATGGTGGCATCTGTCTTGCAGGGGAGGTGGTCTTATATCCTTGGAGAACTTGCTGTTCTTTGCAAAGACATATCCAGTATGTTGTTTAATTCTTAATTTTTTGAAAAAGTCAAATTTCGAGTTATCTTTCCTTGTTTTATTTCTATTATGTTATTATCATAGAATGAATCAATATAATCTACAATGCAATGTTAGTTAGTATACAACTTATAAAGATGTCAACGAAACATATTTACTTCTTCGAAAAATGTTCCTATTCACCTTTATTTCTTCAATCTCAAGACTGACAAGCATTATTTCTTCCTGATTTTATATGTTGCATCAGTTGGCACATCAGATGGCCATACATACCATCATATAAATGTCTTATGTATGACCTAAATCTTATCAATAGAAATATAATTGACGAAATAATCCTGTTTCTGGCTGTAGATGCCATTCTCTAAACTTTCAAATATAACACAGGTCTTATGGATATAAAATATTCTTTTACTAAAGGATTCTGTTTTGTTGATCAAAACCTAGTGTTTGCAACAATCATTACAAACGTTGATTGTAATCTACAGTAGTAAATGGCAGTAAAATAAAAGGTTAAACTAGATGGCCTGATTGTTAAAAATAATTAAAAAGTACCTAGGCAAGTGTTTCTCATCACCTAAGTGCCTAAGGGGTGAGAAAGTGCCTAATGCGGACCCTAGTCATTTAATTTGTGAGAGACAAATTAAAAGGTGACTTTTTGAGACTTAGGGAAACTGGGTGACTAAAGTGATTTTATTTCCACCGTTGATCTCATCTAATCTCAACCGTTGGATGAGAGGACTCTTCACCTTCTCTCATGAGGTCGACTAGAGTAGGAGGGCACACCCTTTCTAGGGTTAATGCATTCATTGTTGAGAGAGCAAGAAGGAGAAGAGGGCGAGCTGAAGGGGGCCATTTACTGAACTAGGGCATGCATTCCAAGACAACATACAGGCACACTTTGGCATGCAAATCGAGGAGAGAGTACACCCATTAATTGCAGGCCGTACTGTATGGATTTGAAAGGCCATACAGCTTGAATGTTGGCACATAAATCGATGCAAGGTACAGCATTGAAGGAGGACCGTACAGTCAAATATTGCACAGAAATCGAGGAGCAGGGTACAGCAAAAGAAACAGGTCGTACTGTATGGATTTTAGCAGTCCGTACTGCTGTTTATTGCTGCACAGAAATCAAGAAAGTTGCTGTGTGTGTTTTCAGAGTTTTGGCACAGTTCCCAAGGCAGTCGTACAGGCATTTAGTGCTCAGATTTGTGCTGTTACAGTTTGGTGCATTTTTCGAGGTGGCCGTACAGTCAAATAGGGTACAGAAATTGAGGAGCTGACCTGTGCATTTGTACAGGAAATTCTGTTATGAATTTCGAAGAGTTTGG
The DNA here is from genome assembly GCA_009831015.1 of Picea engelmannii. Lineage (NCBI taxonomy): Eukaryota > Viridiplantae > Streptophyta > Pinopsida > Pinales > Pinaceae > Picea > Picea engelmannii. The sequence continues at coordinate 22,996 of ML864035.1, read as the reverse complement.
CTCAGCATTTTGAAGACAAAGCTTGGCACGGTTTTTGAGATAAGTCTGTATTAAATTTCTGAAATTATTGAATGCTGTAAAAGACACTTCCTCAGACCTCAAGAATAATAAAAACTCCCTCTCTCACTGGTTTTCCCCTTGTGGGTTTTTCCAGGGTTGCTGTTAGACCAAAAATAACTGTGCTAAATTTTCTGAGTAATGTCTGCTGATATGGTTTTATTTCTGCATTAAATATTGTTCAGAATCCTCATGTTTCAGTTCTGAAAATTTTATTATATGCTGAGTTTAATTGGCTGTCATAAAACTGCGTTTGGGCATTAAACATTCGCTGAAAATCAGCGGAACTTGACACTGGGTGGGGTCTGAAATTTTACATTGATGATAACAAAACTAGATAGAAACAAGACTGTGATGCTTACAGCAGCAATGCCATATTTAAGGTATGCAGCCAAGAATCCCAGAGTATTTTTGTTTATGTGAAAATAATTTCCAAAGTTTGTTTCATTATCAAGCAAAGCCCTTAATCTAAATTCATTTGCTTCGTTCTCAATGCTGTCTGGTAGAATGTGGTATGGATCAATGCTTGGTCATCATCACCATTCTAGGGTTTGAATTGAATTCATTTATCAGGAGAAGGGAAACCTGAAATATTGTTTCCAATCATTGTATTCATTCAAGCCACAACTAGACAGAATAATCCAAAGCAATGGTCTGTGACCTTTACTCCTAACAAGATTGACTCGACTGTTGATCCAAATATAACTGTGAGTCTAGGATAACATCAGAAGTTAGTTTTTATTTCAGTAAGAGCCAAGGCTACAAATGGTGGTTCCAGTTATGGACTTACCTTGTAATTGTATGCCAAGATTTGAGCCCTACAGTGATATTAAGGAGCTAAGAACAGCAATTTGTATCTACTTCAACAAGTCTGCAACCCAACAGAGATATCATCCTGCTGATCATCTATCCTGTTCTTCACCTACTAAGTCTTTTGTAGACATAGCCATAATGAAAGCGAAGTGCTTATGAGGTCTTTATCCAAGTAGCATCACAACCTCCTATCGGTACACATTGCAGACTACTAATCCTAAGAAAATGTTGCATAGAGGAAGAATTTCCATAGAGTCCTTGGGGATTGACTAGGTGTATCTTTTTTGGCAGCCAAAGCTCTGGTTGCATTCGAATGCAACTCTGAAATCCTAGCAGAAATTACCATTTTGCTTGACTTCATCCTTTAGCCAGCTTTGACAACAGTGCACAACATTGGATCTTGTTTTCATCATTTTCTGCACCTTATATTATATATCCTGATTCATTTTATCATTTGAATCACATTGTTAGAGCACTATCTTTGCTGTAGAAAGGAAGAACAAATAATTAATGTATGTAATGTAAATGTGATATTTAGTTATTAATGATTGTTTGATTGAGGGAGAAACACAAAATGTGGTACAACTCTAATTTTTGTATCTGAAGTTGGAAGTATACAATATAATACATAATATTTAGGTACCATTCCACACATTGGTATGGAAATAATTTGATTTTTGTTTTGTTGCCGAAAGATATAACCCAACAGACTGTATGTATGTTAATGTTCTTGTAGGTTATTTGCATGTTTGTAAGTGTAGCCGATGGGAAATAGAAGACTATGAGACCAAAAACTTCTTGTGCATTTCATCATTATTGATCCCCTTTGAGTGACAAGTGTGGATAATATTATAACCATTTGTTGACTTATCAATTGTTGATGTTTTGGTAGCTGCAGGAGGTACTTTCCCTCCTAGACAACCTTTCTTAGAGGAGAAGAAGATTCCGAAAGCGAGAGAACTATTGAACAGTTGTGGAAATACCCCAAAAGAGAAGTCAACCCAGAAGAATAAAGAACAATGAGGTGATACCTTTCCAGAAGAGAAGTTGGCCCAGTGAAGTGGACATGAAGACTATAAATAGGAGGCGCCTTGGCTCATTTGGACACACTCACTCTCACACTCTCTCATCCACTCAGAAAGAAGGCACAAGTTTGAGGAAGGTGACGCGACAACTGCAGTGACAGAGGTTATTCTTGTTCAGTTTTTGTGGTATCTCTCTCTTGTGCGCTACTCTTGGTAGAGGTGCGCTACCATTGTATGGTGCTGCTATTGCAGTTCGGGTGGTATTTCTGGCTGTACCTTGAGCTAGCGTTTGTGCTAGGGTTTATCTGTTGGTTCATGATTGGACTTGCTTTGTGAACAAAATCTATCTAAGAAAGGTTGTTGGGTTTTTTCCCCCATTTGGGGTTTTCCCAGGATAAATCTCTTGTGTTCTTTTTGGCTCTTGTTTATGCTGCTATATAAGTTAATGTTAAAGAAGTAAAATGACACTATTGCTCTATAAGTAAAGAAAATCTAACATGGTATCAGAGCTGGTTACCTTCAAGACAGTTTAACAGCTGGGAGGAAGATCTTGAAAATTGTAGCTGGATCATTTATTTGTCAAGCTCGTTGAGCACTAGTTCCAAGACGTTGGGACTAAAACCACCATAGAGCAGTTTGCCCTACCCTAGCGCACCCCCTGCAACACTCTAGTTGCAGTTTTGTGAAAGATCATAAATTTTAAATTTCTCAGATGTAAGGTTTCTATCGGCGAAAATGTTAACCAGTATGAGTGTTGAAGATAGATTGGATGGAGCAGATAACTTCAGATCCTGGAAGCATAGGGTACTCATTCTAGAAGAGAATGAACTATTGGATCATTTTAAGAAGGTGCTTCCAGAACCCAAAGAACAAGAAACCAACGCAAAGTTCAAAAGGAATGAAGTCAAGGCCAAGAAGATCATGACAGACTCTATCAAGGATCATCTGATACCAAATTTATCAGAACTAAAGACACCGAAGGAAATGTTTGATGCTCTAACCAAACTCTATGAAAGCAAGAATACCAGCCGAAAGCTTACACTAAGTCATCAACTCAGAAATGTAACAATGAACAAGTCAGAGACAGTCTCCAACTATTTCATGAGGATCTCGCAGATCAAAGACCAGCTAGCAACAATTGGAGACTCCATAGATGACGTTAAACTTATTACCACCACACTCAATGGATTCCCTTGCTCTTGGGACCCATTTGTCCAAGGAATTTGCAAAAGAAGTAAATTGCCCAAATTTGACAAGTTATGGTCAGATTGCACCCAAGAGGAATCCAGATTGATATCCAAGTCACAGAAGACAAATGATGCTGAAAATCAAGCCCTTGCTGCTCAAGTTAAGAAAATGAAGGAAAGGGAAGAAGACAGTCCGAAGAACGTCTAAGAGACCATGTTACAAGAAGGATGCGTCAAGGATCAGATGCTACACCTGCAAGAAGATGGGACATTATGCCGCACAATTTCCTCATAAACATGAAACGAGAAAGAAGAAGAAGCACCATGCACATACAACAAACGCTGAAGAACACAAGTCAAAGGATGAAGAGTTTGTATTTGTTTCAGCACACAAGAACTATCACTCAAGGGAGTGATACTTGGCTCATAGATAGCGGTGCTTCCAAGCACATGACCGTATCCAAAAACCCTCTTTCAAACCTGACAAAAAATAGCTCATCCCTTCAAGTGGAGCTTGGAGATTATTCCAAGCATACAGTCAAAGGTGTTGGAGAAGCCTCCCTACAACTTGATTCAGGTAGCCCTCTTTTAATTAAAGATTTTTTGTTTGTACAAGGCTTGAAGAAGAATGTACTTTCCATATCTATTTTAGAAGATAAAGGATTTAGGGTAGCTTTTGTGGATGACCAAGTTCTTCTATGGCACAAAAATTCAAGCATTGATAAAACTACCGTGATTGGTGTCTGAGAGGGAGGACTATATAAATTGAAGGGACACCAAGAACAAGCCCTTGCACACAACAGTGTTAGCTCAAGTGAGCTATGGCTCTGAAGGCTTGCTCACATAAACTATAGAGCACTACCGGTATTGAGAAGATGGTAACAGGTCTACCAGACATTTAGGTAGAACATGACGGTGTATGCAAAGGTTGCGCACGTGGAAAGAATGTCAAGAGAAGAGAAGCTTTACAAGCAACGACATCAAGTCCAAGGGAATCTTGGACATCATACACTCCGATGTATGCAGAAAGATGATGATGCCATCTTTAGGCAATTTTGTATACTTTGTCTTAGATGACTATTCTCGAAAGACATGGATCTACTTCTTGAAAGTAAAAGATGAAATCTTCAACAAGTTTCAGGAATTCAAGGCTTTAGTTGAAAATCTCTCCGAAAGAAAAATTAAAGTCTTGAGATGTGATAATGGAGGTGAGTACACCTCAAAGAAACAGGGATCAAGAGGGAGCTAACAACTCCCTATAACCCCTAACAGAATGGGGTTGCAGAAGGAAGAAATAGATCCATTGTATAAGCAGCGAAAGTGATGATCCATGACTAGGGCCTACCCATACATTTATGGGCAGAAGCATCTAGTGCAACCGTGTATGTTCAGAATAGAAGTCTTCACAAGATATTGGGAAATAAGACACCTGAAGAAGTGTTCACTGGAAAGAAACCAGAAGTCAGTCACTTGAGGATTTTTGGTTGTCCAGTGTTTATACATGTTCCAAAGGAAAAGAGAACTAAGCTGGAATCTTCAGGAAAGAAGGGAACCTTTGTTGGATATAGTGAGACTTCGAAGGCTTACAAAATATACATTCTCGGGCAGAGACAGATTGAGATTAGTCGGGATGTAACATTTGATGAAGATGAAGCCTTCAGAAGATCAAGGGAGTCTCACATGGATGAGGACCGAGAAGAGCAGGAGGCTCCAAGGGATGCAGTCATGGTAGACTCTACACCAGAGGAACCCATTTTAGATATTCAAAATGAGATGGTAGAGTCAAAAAGACCTGTAGATCCACCTAGAGAAGTTGCAGTCAACAGAAAGAGACCAGCTTGGCTCTGGAACACCTTGCAGGAAGCTGAAGGACATGCAACTCCTGAAGGCTCTTTTAGAGAGAGCAAGAGACCACACAAGTTTTCTAGCTGTGTGGCATTGATGAGGAGAATCATTGATTCAAAATATTCCACCTTTGAAGAAGCCATTGAGAAGCAGGAATGGAAGGATGCTTGTGGTGAACCAAGTTGGTTCACTATGTAAATATCCAGTATAAATAAGACAGTACGCAACAATTCATTTAAGGATAGTAAATATATTTAATAATAATGTATAAGAATATGATATGAATGAGATATAATGAGATGAGCACAATGAGGATGAGGGCTTGTATATATACCCACGTAGAGGTGCCCTTTCATAAGAGACATGACCTTTCATATGTCATGTCTCTTCATAATTAATTATTAATTATTACTTATTAGTTATTTATATTTACATATTATATATATTTATGTTTGTTACATTGCCTTCCCTTTAGAAATGCTTTGTCCTCAAAGCATGTTTATGGAGAGGTTTACTTCTTCGTTCTGGCTTGCAATGTCTTCACATGACTCTCTGTTTTTGGTGTTGTTAAGATTGATGATACCAGACGATACGAGTGACGAAGAGTTGAGCAGAACTGTTGAATTGTGAAAGAATTTGCCCACCCTAGTTTGATCTTCTGCGAAACTGGGTGTTTATATGGTTCTCGTTTTGGATAATATTGATATTCTAACTGGTTAATATATCTACTCTTATGATTTGAATGTCGAGAGGGAGTTCTCATAACATGATTTCCCCTTATCATACTTGTAGCATTTTTTTCTTTTGACTTTGATATATGATTTTCTTCATGCGGCGATGTTGCTTTGTTAATGGTTGAATTTTGATTAGTAAGTTTACCTGGATCTTCCATCGTTTGTACTCCAACATCTCTATATCTTTTTTCTTCAACAGGATTGGCATCTTCTTGAGCTTTAATGTTTGGATTTTCAAGTTTCTCTTCTTTCAATTTCTGATTTGTTCTAGTAGCTCGTGATTGAGGTTTTTCAAACGAGAATTTTCTTCATTTTTTTCTGATAGGTTCTTCTTGAGATCTTTATTCTGTTGTTTCAACTCCTGAGCACACTGTTTTTGAACCTTTGATTTCTTGATTTGCGTAAGTAGTTTTTGACTGTGTTCTTTTAAATGATAAATTTCTTCGTTTTTATCCTTGCTAATTTTGTCAAATTCTTTTTGCATCCCTTGCATTGCTTTTTTATTTTCTTGAAGTATCACTTCTGAGATATCGTTAAAGTCTTATGGTGTTATGGAATCTTACTCCGATGTAGTGTCTTGTAATGTTATCATCTTCTCCTTATAGGAGAATGTCACAAATTTTTTCTCAATGTTTAATATGAAGGTACCTAGACTTTTAAACCAGGGTAACCTGATGACAATGTCAATTTCTTCTTGATACATAGTTGTAACATAGAATTGAGATATATACTGATATTCATCAATCGTCACTTTTAACTCCTTAATTTGAAAATAACCTTCCCTTTCTATTATATTCGGCTTTGGAATTAATAATTGATTTGCCAAGTCAATATTAATGTAATTTGAATTATGGTGCAAGCTAATAACGATGTTAACCTCTCTTCCTTGAATATTCCCCTTTAATGTTGAAAACCCGTAACATAAGGTTGGACAACCTTCATAAGAAAATCTTCCTTCCTTCATTTTATTAGAGTCCATTTTGACTTTCGTCGATATATTTCTATGATAAATAATTTCCTCAATGATTAAATAACACCTTAGGTATTATTTATATTACTTTTCTTCACATTCTGAATATAAGTTTCTTTCTTTTAAAAAAAGCACCTTTTTCAAATTCAATGTGACTTGGATTTTGACTTCTTAAATAGATTCCTTATTTCACAACTCTTCTTAAAATAACTTTCTTATGAAATTTATAACTTTACTTTCTTGGAATATCATAATTAACACCTTTATGTATAACTCTCTATATATACTTTATTATTTTCTTTTAAAACCCTTTATAGCTTCTTTCCTTTTAATATATAAAGTTACCTTTATATATATTTTGTTTTGTGTCCCCACTTTTTTTTAATTAATATATATATATATATATATATATAGAAGACTCCTTTTACATAGACTAAGTTACCCAAAACTAAAAGACACGACTTTATGAATGGATATGGAAAAAAAAATACGAATTATTTTTCTATGGAGTGGGTCGAACTTGCACCAACGATCAGATTTTGCAGCGGTGGCTGGGTATGGGCGACAGAGCAAGCGCGGAGCGTACGGACATAAGAAGAGGTGGATGTGACGTAGATTGTACGGACACCGTACGACCAACAAAAAATCGACCGCTGTTGTAAGGATTGAATCGTATGGCGCTTGTAGACAACGACCAACAGATGGACAACAAATTTAACTAGGGTAGAGTAAGGATGATAAAATTTATTGGTACAGACACGCAATTTGTACGGATTGCAGAGAGGAGATAGTACTTGTTTTTATAATTGACAATGCTACACGTAACATTGCCTGAACAAATCGTACGGACCACCAAAATTATTATGCTATGATAATTTATTTAAAGCTAAGTAGTACGAAACATGGAAACGATTCTGAGTTTCTGAAACCAGGACGATACAAAAAGGGCCCTCAAAAAATGGAAACGTCGGGGGAAACGTCGTATATATATATATATAGTTTTAAAAAAATAAAGCATTGTATTGCAAGAAAAACATAATGATACACATAAATGACATTTTAGAAGGAAAACCATATCCATATCAATTCCCATAGATGATGAATATCATTCATTACATGATGCAAGTAGCAAAATCCAAAATTAGCCTTTATAGATGAGGCTTTACATAAAAAATTAGCCTTTATAAATGAGGCTGTATGTGCTGAAAATGAAAAAAAACATGAGCTAAAGGCAACTACAATTACATATCATACTGATCCTCATCCTCATCATAAAAAATAGAACAAGATGCATGTTCAGTAGAACTAGAGCCTCGATGGGAAGAAGATGCAACTTGAATTCCACTTCCACTTTCATCATCAACAATATCAAGAGCAGAAAGAGAGAGCTCTAAGTCAAGGTTTTCTGCATCCACATCCCACTCTTTATGAGGTCCACTTGTATATTCTTCACCCCTGCGAGACACAAGGCGAAGGTTTGAATGCACATATACAAGATCCCCAGCCTTCTGCGATCCAACCTGTTGCGCTTCATTGAATGAATGAAACCATAGGTGCTCCAATTCTTTTTTGCTGATGAAGAGCTTGCCACTTGTGATAGAATACGAGTGGAAAGGCTTTGCAAATATACACCATTTTCTCCATGACAAGTCCACCATTTAATCGGGTTCATGGTGCTTCTCTCCTCCAAAGCTGAGATGTTTGCAAAATCCTTTAATCCAACAACAAAACAAGCAAATTCCTCCCTCACCTCTGTTTGCTGAGAAGATGGAAACAACCTCTGGAAGGCTTTTTTCACTCCTGTGGCCACCTACTTGTCCTTATGTGGGGCCTTCCTCTTCCCATTGCTTAGAGCAATGAACTCCTCATCATAAAATTTGGGATTTAGAGCATGTGCCAAAGTGTGCAATGGAGTGTTAAATCTATTACACCTAGTAACAATGATGGACCTCACATGCTCAACAAAATCAACCTCGACAGAAAACAAAGTGGGAGCCTCCTGTGTAATAATTTCCACGGTTTTCTCAACCATGGTATCCATGTCATCATAAATCTCTCCTAGGAAGGTTTGTCTGTGTCTACATCTCGGAGAAGCTCAAATGCTGATGAAGTAAACTTGAGCAAGGATTCTACCTTGCTCCACCAATCCTCATCAATCAACACCCTCCGCACCATACTTCCTCTCTCTGAATCTGACTGTCTCCACTTAGCCCAAGTCACACCCACCACCATACTCATCAATGCACTTTTGACCTCAACAAGGCAGCGCAACATGATGAAGTTTGAGGCATATCTTGTCTCAACAACTTTGAGCAACTCCAATTTGGAGTATTCTCGATAGATTGCTTGAGACTGGTGGTGGTTGGTGATGAATTTAATGATCTCCCTAGCTTGCCCTGTGACCTCCTTAATCCATTCAGTTTTTGCCTCAATCTCTTCTAAAATGAGATTTAAATTATGGACAATGCAAGGAGTCCAAAAAATATGATTATATCTACTCTCAACAATCAAGCTTGCAGCTTTGCAAACGAGTGCATTATCTGTGATAACTTGCACCACATTTGCTGGCCCTACTTGTTCAATAGCAGAAATTAAAATATCAGCAATAAATTTGCTATCTTTTACCTCGCCAGGACAATCTTCTGCTCTTAAGAACATCGCTCCTGTTGGTGATGATGCAATAACATTGATCAAGGGCCTCCACTTTGTATCAGTGCATCCATGATAATGGAAACCCCTGTGTTGGTCCATGAGCTGCGAACTGGTTTGAGAATATCATGAATCAATGACCTCTCTTTCTGCAACAACACTGTTCTGAGTTTTTCATAGTTTGGCCCCTTGAAACCTTGAAGGAGCCTCGTTAATTGCCTTCACCATATCCTTCTAATAGGGGGACCGAACCACATTAAATGGAATGCCACATGCAAATATGGCCCTTGCTACTCTTGACTCTGTTTCTTCTCTCTTTTGGTTGTTGAACATCTTCATTAATATGCTGTCTGAAGCTGCACCTCGCCCTCCAGGGCCTTTGGATATCTCGTTTTCTACCTCTGACGCCCTCCTCTTCCTTGCTTCGTGAACAATCCTTGGCTCATTGCTAACACCCAAGGAAGGAGGATGCTTGCTACTGCCATGCATAACAATCTTTGCTCTATTATCCTTAATTTTTTGAGCATCATCATGCTCTTTATGGAATCTATTCCTCACCTGCAGATCAAGAGTATGTGGACAACCTTCAAGAGCCTTCCCTTCATGCAAAATGTGAGCCTTGACTCTTGTGTAAGAGCCCTTGAAGGTCTTATTCTTCTTGTATAAATTGCACTTCCATTCCCATGAACCTCCACCGACACCCATAGCCTTGACCTTGGTAACATGCCTCCAAAGAGGATAGTATTCCTGCTGCCTGCTTACTTCAGCAGCTCTAGGAGTAGATGAAACAACACTTTGAGAAGCCATGAATGCTGCAAGAAAAGAAGAAAATCTGTTCACCAAACAAAACAAAAAATTGTATATTGCAAACCAAGAGAAAAAAAAATCTGCTAACTTGCTAAGAAAAGATAAAATAAATCTACTCACCAAATAGAAAAGAAATTTGCTCACTAAAACCACACACAATCTCCTTCTTGCTGCTGTAGGAAGCTCCTCTTGCTAATGAAAGTGTGAGGAATGAGTGAAGCAAGTGGTTTCTTATAGCAAAGGAAGGAGATTTAGAGTTTCTGTTTGCATCTAGAAGTTTCTTTTTTTAAATAAAACAAAAAGACAGAAAATCATCTTTATTCTCTTTGGAGAAGGTAAAAAAAACTTAACCAAAACTAACTGGCAGTTTGGGGGCCCCACGACCCCCTTTTTCTGCCTAATTTATCTTTGAAATCCACTGAAACTCGGTCGTATGGGCATGATATGGCCGGGAAACGCCGCCGGCTGTACCGTATGACGTTTCCCTTTCGAGAAACGTCGTATGGTACGACCGACGACGTTTCTCAATCGTACCGTACCTGTTTCAGCGTTTTGTACCTTACCGGGGCAAGAAACATGGGGGGGTAGGGGCGTTTCTTGCAACTTAGATTTAAAGTGTATAGAATTGCAGATTGTAAGGATGATTCATGTTAATTTTAGTAGATGTACAACATATGTACGAAATTAATGGCGGCTCAATTCTACTGATGCAGGTGAATGTACGGATTATTTTGTTTTAAATTTAAAATCGAACTGTGCAGATTGTATGTAATGTCTGGGAACAATATTTTGATTTTTTTTTTCAGCAAGATTTCTGTACTTAAAAAATTTGCAGCAGAATCGTCATTTCTTCAATGGAATTTGTTTGTAAATGGCCAAAGACCCATATCAAAGAAACTCTGACAATGGAGGTTGGCCAAAAGCCAAATCAACCAATGGTTGGGATAAAAAAAACGAAGCTCTGATACCATTGTGGTGAACCAAGTTGGTTCACTATGTAAATCTCCAGTATAAATAGGACAGTACGCAATAATTCATTTAAGGATAGTAAATATATTTAATAGTAATGTATAATGAGGATGAGGGTTTGCTGTGGTGAACCAAGTTGGTTCACTATGTAAATGTCCAGTATAAATATGACAGTACACAATAATCCATTTAAGGATAGTAAATATATTTAATAATAATGTATAATGAGGATGAGGGCTTTTATATATACCCATCAGGGGTGCCCTTTCATAAGAGACATGACCTTTCATATGTCATGTCTCTTCATAATAAGAGACATGACCTTTCATATGTCATGTCTCTTCATAATTAATTATTAGTTATTGTTCCATCAACCCGTCATGAAGAATCGGTCCATCATGAAGAATGATGTGTGGGAGGTGGTTCTGAGACTAGAAGGGAAGTCGACGACGACTTCCAAGTGGATCTACAAGATGAAGCATGCTGCAAACGACATCATAGAGAAGTGCAAGGCAAGATTTGTGGCTAGAGGATTCTCCCAGAAAGAGGGAGAAGACTATGATGAGACATTTGCTGCTGTAGCAAAGTACACTTCTATCAGATCGATTATTGCGATTGCTTCTGCAATGGGATGGAAATTACACCAGATGGATGTCAACACTACCTTCTTGAATGGTGTAATAGAGGAAGAAGTGTACACAGAGCAGCCACAAGGTTTTGTGATTAATGGGAAAGAGTCCCATATTTGTAGATTGAAGGCAGCCTTGTACGGATTGAAGGAGGCACCTAGGGCATGGTTTGCCAGGATAGATAGCTACTTGATGAGCTTTCGATTCACCAAGAGTGATGCGGATCCCAACCTTTACTATAAGGTTGAGAATGGTTGCTCGCTGATCTTGGTTCTATACGTGGATGACCTGTTTCTGACAGGATATGAGAAGCTCTTAGTTGGGTGCAAGAGGGAGCTCGCTTCAAAGTTCGAGATGAAGGATCTAGGTTTGATGCATTATTTCTTGGTATTGGAGGTGTGGGAGAGACCAGATGAGATTTTCCTTAGCCAAGGAAAATATACTGTTGAGATCCTACAGAGATTCAGGATGATGGATTGCAAGTCTATGGCCGCAGCTATGACGATAAACTTAAGCTTTCGAGTGATTCATCTTCAGATTTGGTGGATCCCACGATGTACAAACAATTGATTGGATCCTTGATGTACCTGGTCAACACCAGGTCAGACATATGCTTTGCAGTGAATGCCTTGAGTTAGTACATGGTTGAACCTAGACATGTACATTAGATGGAAGCAAAACATATGTTGAGATACCTGTTGAAATAATGTAATTGCAAAGAGTATTTTTATTATTATTGTTATCTTATTCATAGGATCAATCCCCATTGTGGATTGATCATGTCGGTTATTGTATTAGGACTAAATCCCCTTTTGCGGATTGGCCAACAAACAATTATAATAGGCAGAATAAGAAGTCGGCCCCAGCAGTTATTATTGAGACCCAAAAATATAATAAAGGTGGGTTTACCCACCCAGATTGAGAAGTCGGCCCTGTCAGTGAAGAGACACTTCACACGTGCCAGATTTGTATATATAGAGAGGCCAGCGCCTCACTTTGACACACAACACACTTGCTCATTTCTAAGAGGCAAGTTGCGACTTACCAGTTGGAGAGAGGGAGAAGAGTGGCACATCTTTTGGAGAGGACTTTCTGTATTGGTTTGAGTTATCTCTTGACATTGTATTGGCAATTTATGATAAGGAAGTTTTTGCTGGGTTTTCTTCCCCTAGAGGGTTTCCCGGGATAAATGCTGTGTCTCTTGTGAATGTGTATTTCTCAATGATCTTGTTCTTATGTTGCTCTTATCTATTGAAATGCAAAGAACTATAATAATGGCATAAAACATTAACATGGTATCAGAGCCAACCTGAAGGAAGCATATTTCGCAAGAAAAAAACGTCACTGTTGCAATACCTGCAAATTAGGGTTTTTCAAAAGTGAAGCTTTTTAGCTCCAAAACCACCTAGAAAGTTGTGCCCTCCCCCAAGGATCATTTTGGCACCTTGAGCGCACTTTTTCAGTGGCTAGATCTCCCGGAAAGTGAAACCCTAGTTTCACAAAGTACCAGAAAACCAGAAAACTAGAGTACTAGAAGTACCAGAAGACCAGAAGCACCAGTCCAGAAATCCGTAGATCAAGTTTGAGGGGGTAAAAGTTGGATTTTCGAAATTCCGACTGCACCAACTAACTCGCCTCAGCTCAGCGCATCTATCCCCTGGATCAGAATTTCAAAATTCGAAGTTTGAAAAATTAGGGTTTCCTCATAAAACCCTA
>ML864034.1:0-22688 GCA_009831015.1 Picea engelmannii | reverse complement strand
TAGACTTAATAAAAACATGGCAATATTTCCTATCAAGTTCATATTGACATATAATTTGAATTTATCCATTATAACTAACATGGATCAATCCACAAAATAAATTGATTAACAAAATAAAGAGCAAGTGCATTGGATGAAATACAACTAAAATAAATTATTATGTATTTATTTTATCTATTGACATATAATTTGAATTTATCCATTGTACCTAATAATAACACGGGTCAATCCACAAAACAAATTGATTAACAAAATAAACAGCAAGTGCATTGGATGAAATACAACTAAAATAAATTATTATGTATTTATTTTATCAAAATGAAAAGATGAAATTAAATATTTGAATTCATCATGTTGTAAACAAAACAAACAAACAAAGGGTACATTTCCTATTTTTCATTCAATGTCCATTTTATTTCAACATGCGTTCTCTGTTTTTCTTCAAAGTTCACTATCTTTTCTCATTATGTGTTTGCAATTTTATATCCACATACATACTAATAATCCATGAAACTATTTGTCTTGCAATATCCAATAGGAATTGTGCACCTAAATTATCTTTGCATCCTAAGGTATTAGTATCATTATGAACTCTGGTAAGAGAAGACAACCATTCCAGAGAAGACAAACCTTTAGGAGGGTAAAGCTTCTATTGGGTCACACGATAATAATGATGTGCATGAATGTAGAAGCTAACTCACAACATACTACAACATTTTCACATGTTAATGCTCAAAATGTTATTCTGTCAATGGTGGGTCCCATGCTACAAAGACAATATTTTTCAAGAGGTTGTTCAATGCAAGACATTGAAGGAGAAATCAAGGATGTTGAAGATAATGACTATGCAACTAGATAAAACTCCTTATAAGGAGGACACTATTCCCTTTAACACCCTTACATAATAGGTGCAAGGACACACTACAATAAGAAGAAAAGTGATTGTTCACTATAGTGACAAATGTGGAGGAGATTGAAATAATGAATCAATAAAAATACATGTAAAAACCCATGGTCTTGAGATCCTTCAAATAAAAGCCTATGTAGAAGGAATATGTTGAACCAAGCGTAATCTATTTAGGGATGCATTGTTGAGCAGGTCATAATGGAATGGATTTAAAAAAGACATCTAGCTTTGACACTTAAAATAGTTGAGAGTTTGGGAAAAGATGAAGCAACTACATTAAACCTTCCATCGTTTCATAACTTTTTTTATAACTTATCTAATGTGTTTGGGTTCAATCCTTATGAGCTTCATTGAATCTAGAACTATGAAAAAATAAGCTTGCAAGTGAGGAAGTCATGTGAGATGAGGGTTTTGTGAAAGAGAGGCAATAGAAGTGTGACATATATAATACATGCAAGATCAAAGACTAGATAATAATACCTTGGTGTGTTAGTTCCAGTGGCTAGAGAATTCAAGGTTTTTACCTCTTTGAGTGTAAAAGACAACAACAAAAGGTATATTGTTTGATGCAATGATTTAGTATCATGTATGGAAACTCAACCACATGCTTACATGAGAAAAGAGTTGCTCCTAAATTTGATTTGAATCGCTTCTCAATATCTTTACCAAGGAGGTTTTCTTCTACAAATCATCAGATTCTCATTTTTTATGGACATGGAAGCCATGACATGACCTTAAGTACCATCCAAGAGGATAGAGTTTTGGGTGTTGACCTACAACCTACTCATACAAACCACGTGCTTCAACCACTAGATCTAGGTGCTTTTTCACAATTGAAATGGTATTTAAAAAATGAGTGATTAGTATGGATGGTAAGAAATCTTGAGCTTGAAATAAAAGGGCTTGAATTAGCTTAGTTGGGGAGGAATTATCTAGAAAATGCAATTACAATATAAAACATATTAAAGTCATGTTTTACAAGGACTAGGATTCGACCATCAACCTTGAAGAACTTGGCCAAGACATGTAACCAATGATACTTTCGAATTTTTATTACAAGAAAGAAGAAACCATTATGGAGAAAATGCTTAAACTAGCAACTATTGATCTAGTGCAACAAATTATAATTCATAACATGCACTTTCAATTAGAATCCCAAGTTATTGACACATAACAATGTGACCCTAATAAGGACCATCTCACAATATCTATGTAGTTTATCCCACCTAACTAGAGAAAGGATGGTGTTGTGGAACTTGGGATAAATCTTAATCACAACAACAAAGATGTGAGCTTTTCCTTGTCATTCCCTCTACCTATACTTGGCCCCAATGAGTTGGTACATTACTACATAGCTTGTGTAGAGTGTAAAGTGGATCATGAGACTACCAAATTGGGGAAAATGGGCATCATAGAGAGGAAAATAACCAATGGATGACTTATAATCAACCGAATGATAGCTAGGTAATGGGGAGATAAGGTGGTGAATTGATTTCCAAATTTCTAAAGCTACCAATGGAAAGGGTAAAAAAAATATCAAGGACTTGGGTTGAGGGTCCAATTTAGCTTAGTCATCACTCATAAATAATTACTTCAAACTAGTTCCTTCAAATTTTCATTGAGAAAAAGGAAAGGAAGAAGAATTCAAACTAATGAAGCAAAGAAAGAGAGCATACATATAGGAAAATATTGCACCTCAAATTATAGGAAAGGAAGAGAAGGAGCATGAGAAACTTGAAAAAGAAACTACAGTGTTAACAAAACGAATAGCAAAGGATATGTGAAGGAAAGAGAAAGAGTTGCAAAGAAATAAACCAATCAAAAGGAGAAGGAGATTGAAAGAGAAAGGAGGACATTGTCTAGGGAAAGATGCCCAAGAAATCCAATTAGTTGCTTGCTTGAGAACCTGCCAATGCTAAGTAGCATGAGAAATTTATGAACACCCTTATTTGGTAGTGGGAATAATTGGCTAATGGCTTTCACTTCATCACCTCCCAATGTACAATTTCACATTACTCCAAACTAGAGAGCCCATGGTAGTACTAATAAGAAGCATTGGCTTTCCATTTAATCTTCTTAAACAACAACCAAATCATGTTGATGCTCTATAACTATGAAGTCCTTTGAAAAATAGTCTTGAATAAAAGTGAAGGTCTCGTGTAGGTTTATAAACAAAGTTTTCAGTAAAGATATAACAACATATAGCAATTTAGTCTTGGATAGGTGTAGTCAATCTCTTCAAGTTTTTAGTAAATGAGCCATACAATTTTGTTTAATTTATTAGAACTCATCTTACAAATATACCTAACAATGTTTGCACTTTGTATGTTTCATACAGCAATTTTGTAATTAATTTATTCAAATATTTTGTATACAATATATACGAGGAATGCATGAGTATCAAAATGTTTCCATGTGTGATTCAGTTCTATCCTTACATGTAATTATGATGCTAACAATCGAATTTTTTAAACAAGAATTCTGTCTAATCTTGCAACCTTCATTTGCTTTGTACAGAACCATACTAGACTTAGCAATTAAAAGAGAGTACTTCTAAGATCAACTATCAAAGAGAGTTTCCCAAGTTCAGGTACCGTACCTGATCAATTGTGGCCTGGAGAGGGGCCAGATGGGGGAATAGGGGATCCCTTGGCAAACAAACTGAGAGAGAGCCCAATATTCTTTGATGCCAGTATGCCTGTATTTCCATCACCAGCGTTCTGATTGCTTGGAATCGCTTGCCTATGATCACCAATATGCAAAGCCTTTTCTTCTTTTGTGGCAAACCCATGTTCCACGTAGTTGTAAGGCCCAACTCTGGCATTGCATTGTACTGGAAGAAGAATCAGAAATATCAGCATGACTAAGCCCATACTGGACTCCATCTGATTGCAGCAACAAGAATATCCACTGAAACCCAGATATAGAATATATAGAAAATCTATAGATGAGAGTACTGGAATTGAGTTATTCACTCTCACAGAGATGAGAGTACTGGAATTGAGTTATTAACTCTCACAGAACAGGAGTAGGATTCCCCTTCTTTGATTGTTTTCTCTGTCTCTCTCTGGAATTGAGTTATTAACTCTCACAGAACAGGAGTAGGATTCCCCTTCTTTGATTGTTTTCTCTGGAGCCTCCAGCACACCCAATGGTTTCTGCTATTCACGTTCCTGTGATTTATCTCAAGTTACTTAAAAAGCTCCAGGGAATCTTTGTTTTCAATGTGAAGATGGAAGAGGAAGTGCCTTTGTCGTCCAGCTTACGCTACTCGACCAATCCAATTCCAGGTCTCTATCCAATTCCAAACCCACTTCAGCAGCTGGGCAGAAACCACACGGAAGTGTACCATATTCTTCGCATAAAGGAAAAACAATATCAGCAATTTCCATCCTCACCATCTGAGAAGGATATCAGGATACATCAATCTACGAGACCTCTATGTAACCATAGAAAAAATCTTCGAGAAGTAGGTTGGGTTGACTACATCAGCTGGTCTGTGCGTGACTGTGAATTTTGTTTGTATATAAGAATTTCAACAAAGTGGAGATTCATCTGTCAATCCAACACTTTTTTCCTAATAATAAAACTCAGTGTCCTCAGTCCTCAAACGCAAACGAATGGAACGGGTCCCATCCATTCTATTTGGATAGAACTGTCTACAACAACAATAATGTAACAGATACATTCTTAATTCTTAAGAATATTAAGTATCACCATTACAATATTTTGTGGATTGCATTTGGTTTGGGTCACACCAACTCTTAGTATGAGGTCCATCAAAACTGATATAGCTTTATCTAGATTTGACTTTTAAAATTTTGAATCATATAGAAGTGGGTTTTGATCCACTACCTCAAGGTGTTCTCATGGCGCTTGAGGCTTGGTCCTCATGGGAATTGAACCTTGCCCAAGGGTAAAAACCTCCTCTCTTTCCATCATTGAATCCAACCTCTTTGGACATTCCTAGACTTATTTTACAAAAGTATGACTTTATAGATTTGGTAAGTGTTATTTTTTTGGATGAGCCGCCACAATATTTAGTTTCATATATGGAATTAAATTTAAATGTTATTGGAAAGTTTAAAATATCATAAAAAGTAGCATCAAAGGGATATTGGCTTTCTTGACAATACTATCTAGGTTGACATTAAATAAATAAATATTAACTATCATTATCATTATTATTATAAAAAAAACATGATATTTTATTTTTATAAATAATACAAAAATTAACATATAATCTCACTCTAAAACTATTTTAAATGATGTCAAGCCAAACAATGATTTGACTCGGTTGATTTGAACAAACTCATGCTCTTAAGTTAGGCCATGTGGAAGACTTACCGATAATTTATATGGTACTGAGTTAATCAAGCTTTGTAGTTCTCAAGATCTAATCATTTGTAATGGTCTAATGAAGTGACCAAAATCTAACCAGATGACCTGTATCCATGGGATGAGTAGTAGTGTTGTGGATTATGTGATATCAAATATCCTTGTTTACAACCAAATAGTAAATTTTGACCTTTTAAATGACCATGAGCCTAACTCTGATCATAGACCTTTAACCCTAACTCTAAACTCTACAATGTACAAAAACCCCCTTCAAGATAATTCCGGTAACCAAAGGCATCTAATTTTTTTTTTAAATAAAGCTAATCTCTTTTTGAAGGACTTAAACACTGAATTAAATATTCTATCATATAAAAAAAATATTGAAGATACCTATCATAATTTTACAACAATCCTCTCTACTTGCATAAACTCTATCAAAGTGTTGTGTAAAAAAAAGAATATAATTTCCAACCCTTGGTATGATAACGAGTGTAAACTTGTTAGAAAAATCATTGGGGATACTTGTAATGAGCCTTTGAATATGATAAAATTAATATATATAATTCCTAATTAAAAGAAAAAAAAGGACAATACATAAATAGAAAGCAAGAGAATATTTTGCACCTTTCTAAGCTAAATCCAAAGAATTTTTGGAGGAAAATTCTGACACGAAAAACTAAAGATTTTTTTTTGATTCCCCTAAGAGATTGGAATTCCAACCTTATAAATATTTATGAATCTTGTAATGTATTGGACAAAATCCCAAAAGTTTCTACAGAAGATGATGTTTTTTCTATAGAAGACATAAAGTTTCAGGTTAAGCCACTTGCAAATGGGAAAGCTAAGGACATCGAGGGCTGCCTATTTTCATCCCCCACATACACAAGCTCTTTCTCTTAGGATCATTGCAGAGGAGCGTCACAAAAATAAAACTAATCTCCTTTGTTGTTTTAGTGACTTTAGGAAATATTTTGACATTGTTCCTAGGACCAACCTTTGGAATAGGTTAGAAGAGGTAAAATTTCCCTTTGATCTTAGAGCTATTGTGGTAAGGTTGTATGAGAACATTATTGCCAAGTTTAGGAGCACCGAGGGATGGTCAAAAGAAATTAACAACAATATAAGAGTCAAACAAGGTTGTCCCCTATCCCCTACCATTTTTGGCATTTAAATTGACAAGTTAGAAGATTGTTTGGAAGTCGCGGGTTGTGTTGGACCAACTCTTTCTAGCATAGTAATCATCCTTCTTCTCTATGCCAATGATATTGTTCTTATGGAAATGAATCCCTATTACCTTAGTAAGCAACTTATAATCCTCAAGGACTTCTGCTCTAGTACATGTATGACTGTAAACACTGACAAAACGAAGGTTATGATCATTAAATTAAACAAGATCACCTACGATAATTTTTCATATGACAAAAATTTCTTGGAGGAAGTGTCTTCATACAAGTATCTTGGAATTGATATTCATCACAAGCTCAATTGAAACTATAACATTGAGAAAATGATAAATGGAGGGTGGAAAGGTTATTATGGGCTTGAAAACACTTGTGAATTAGCAGACCTTTGGCTATGGGATAAGAAAAATCTCTTATTTGAGACTCTTGTCACTCCCATTATCTTGTATGGATGTGAAGTTTGGAGATGGAATATCTCTTGATAATCCTGGAGAAAGACAGAGTAAATCCAAAAGAATTTTATAACTTATAATCTCAAAATTAAGGGCAATACATCCTATTCTACCTCCTCATCAAAACGACCCTTTCCCCCATTGAGAGCTCATATATAATTATATACTTAATGCATAAGAACAAGATAAACAACATGGATAACGAGAGGCTCCCAAAAATTGCTTCAAAATCTAGCCAAAATCACCAACGACTCAAGTGGAGATGGCATAATTATGCTAAGTCTTGGCTAAATCATTGGGGAATAAAAGAAGCTATTCTGTAGAATATCAATGATATTAAAAATATTGTACAAGCTAAAGTTAAGGAGAATCTATGGTATGATAAAGTGTTATAGGATCAAAGGAAATTAAGATATTATAAGGAGGTGGTTAACCCTAACCTTGAAGATCAAAAGTATCTCTCTGTTTTGACTAGCATAAAGAAGAGAAACAATATTGCTAAAATAAGAACTGAATCTCATGAGTTGCATAGTGAAACTGAGCATTAGACAATCCCAAAAACATCATGGAAAGAAATAATTTGTCACCTTTGTGACACCAAAAAGGTTGAAAATGAAAAACACTTTCTCCTAGAAATGCCCTACATATACCCAAATTAGATCTCAATTTCTAAATATTTGTCACAATACGAACATTCCTAACCTTATTTTAATTTCTTATATATATAATTTTAATTTTACTAATATAATATTCCAATATATATATGATTAATATAAATTTATTTTAACTTTTAATTTTTAAATATTTAAAAATTTTTAAATAAAAATAATAAATATATGTTAATTTTAACCTTTAAAAAAACTATTTACACTATTTACAAAACTTGTAATTATTTTTTATTAATTTTTGTTTTTTAATTAGTTAAAATTATTTAAAAATTATACTTTATTCATCCATCCATTCATGTAATTAATCATTATAATTAAATAATGAATTATTATTATTTTTTTGTTTTTAATTATTTAAAATTATTTAAAAATTATACTTTATTCATCAATCCCTTCATCTAATTAATCCTTATAATTAAATTAAATTATCTAGAAAAAAACATACAATAATAAAATTAAAAATTTATGAATAAATATAATTAAAAAATAAAAAATATTTTATACATATTATTATAAATAATAATTTATTATAATTTAAAATAATTCTAAAATTACACATTATCCACACTTCATCCATCAAATCAAATCCATCGCTATAGTTGAGCATTATCTTGCAAAGAGAATATATATATTTTAAATGAGTCTTTACTATACACGCCACTAAGGAGAACACAGTAAAGTTGTGCAAGTGTTGTTAACTATTTTCCTGTGAACTCCTTCATATTCAATTATTCTCAAATAGAGAACCCATTATGTCAAACCCCAATGACTTAATACAATTAAAAAACATTAGAAAATGTCAAATCCCAATAGCTTAGAACTTTATCTTTTTCACATAAAGGGTTTATTATAATTTCCAGGTATATATTTATGATGAAAACAATTTTTTTATGTTATTTATTAGATGAAATGTTTGGTGGCACAATGACCATTGATAACAATGGTAAATGGTAAGTGGACGTATGACCATCTATTAGTGGATATTTACAACAAAGTTTTCCCATGTTTATACTTTTAGTTACCTATTTTTATTTTTTTACTTATTTCATGTTATTTATTCATTTATTGAAAATAACAAAATTTACCAAAATATATTATTTTTCCTTTTTTATATTTTTAAAATAATTACCATTTAAAATTTTCCCACTCGAAATCTTAATTTAGATAATCCTTTATATCTTAATATTATCCAAAATTCAATTATTAATAAATGATATTTGCCTCTTAGTTTTAGTGCAGTATATTAGATAAATCTTTATATAATCTTCAAAATCATTACACAATTAAATAAATATATATATATATATATATATATATATATATATATATAGTGATTCGAAATGAGTGGTTAGGATACATTTTGTTAGTTTTGATATTGACATTCAATTTTTATGCCTCTTTCAGACTTGGATGTGATTGTTAAATATTTATGTTTACACATGGAACAGTATTATTCTATTTGTAGATTATGTATAAGTTTATATAATCATATCATAATACAATGTATTATTATTTAGTTCATTAATAATAGCATATAAATATAAATTTTCAATGTTGAATCTACAAAGAGATAGGTACTCATTTCAATGATTCATGCAACCATGGGAAATCCAAACAATCACTTAAAGTGATTGTTACTCAATGCATTGATTTTAGAGATATGATTTGAATATAGACCTTATGAGTTCCTTCTTCTTTGGGTAATGATTTGAAAACACCGAAGGTGGACTAAAGAATAATAATGGATTGTACAATTTAAATATAGGAAAGTAAAGAATTTCTTCATTCAATTATGAAACATCATGATGTCCAAAGTCAATATAAATTCCATTGATACAATATTTTTATGATATGGAGAGATATTACAAATAAAATGAAAGCTATAATAATAGTCCCACATATATATATAATTTCTAAAAGTCAAAATTATGAAAACTCATTGTTCCAAATTAATATATATATATATATATATATATATATATATATATATATATATATATATATATATATATCAAAATTATGAAAACTCATTGTTCCAGATTAATCAATATTGATTAGTCACCTTATATATATAGTATTATTTATATTAATTAGTAAAAAAAATCTACTATTAAATAATTAAAATTTAAAAAAGAATTTTTTATACAATATTTTTTTTAAATTATTTAATTAATCTTCATTTTAAATCATTTATTTTTATTTTTTAATTATTTCCATCATCTTATTATCAACATTTGAAGTTGAGTAATTTGTGTTGAGGAGTGTTTTTCCCCAACATATTGAGCTTGTAAATGAGCAAACTATCTAAAAAGCTTCGGCTTTCTACAAAATCTGATTTACCTTGGGTACCATCCTCAAAATGAGGGGAAGTGCCCGGTGGGTTTCCCCAAGCTCTATTCCAAAGTTATTAAAAAAAAAATTGAAGTTCATGTCTCTTACCATCTTAATTATAGTAATTATTTTAGTGTACAATCTTATTACTTCCTAAATAGAGTTCATTATTTTTATGTAACATCCCCACTATAATCCCTAGTTTAATTTATGCATAATGTAGATATGAAATGTCGCTATGGCGAAGCGATGTAATATGCATTTTGCATTTCTTATTTTTAATAAATAAAATGTGATGCTCGTTACTTGGGGACATGGAGACAGACGGGGAATGATTTTTCCATAAGAGAAGGGAGTTTCTAAGAGGGGTCCAAGGGGGGAATTGTTTATCAGTATTAATCCAAACCCACATTTTTGAATTTTATTATCATTATGTATTGAACTTTTATTTTTTGTTTGAGTGTATGAGAGTCTAATCTTTGAATACATATAAGAGGGTGGGTGTGCAAAGTCACATGCCATAGTTATTGGAAGCATGGGGCTGAATTACAATCAACATTGAGGAGTGTGAAGAGTCAACTTGATTGGGTAAACGAGAGGAAATTAAAATGTGGAGAACATGCAGTTTTAACAGTCATGTGTTTGACATACATTTTGGAAAGAATATACATAAAAATACTAAGTGTAGAAGAAGTCCGTAGAAGAAGAAGGAAGACTAGGCAATGTGTAGTTGAGGCACATTCAAGAGGAAAATGCACAAAAAGAGGAATAAAGAAGAGAATAAATCAAGAGAAGAAAGCGAGTGAAAAGGAAGGATGATAGGTTGACGTGCTAAAGGTACAAAGACACACAAAAGCAGGAAGAACAACATTCAAAGTGCAAAAGCAGCTTGCAGATGGAAAATCAGGTGAAAGCATCCTGAACTGCAAGTTGTAAATGTGTTAAACATGCACAGAATAGATCTAGCTAAACAATGATACACACATTTGTAGAGAGAATAGAAGAAAGAAGATGAAGAAGAGAAAGAATGGAAGAATTCTCATTAACCATTGTGAATAATGAATAATTTACACATGATATACTCTGTATATCTCAATGAGTTCGACTTGAGTTGAACCAATGCACCATAGTGGTGGTCTAGAGTGATATGGACACACACCAACAGTTACGGGAGTGAACTGCCACCTATTCTAGTCTCCCAGGAAGTTACGGGAGTGAACTGCCACCTAGTTGAGTTAACTAGTCAACTAGTCTTTAGTTAACTGACTGAACATAGAGTAGTTAAATCAAGGCTAATGCGCCACTCTGGTGGTGATACCAATGAAATTTAAATTAGCATGGTGATGATCCCAATGTTGCATGGTAATGATCCCAATGCAACATCTAAACTCAACTCAATTAGTCAAATTGAAGTGTCAACTGAAAGAGAATATTCTCCAGGTGGAATATTCTCCCCTAAAATATAGGAGACTGGATAATGACTAATTATGAATAATAAACAAGGAATAACCTTAGGGAAAAAAATGCTAGGTATGTGTGAAGTAACTTCAACACCCCCCCTGAACATCACTATGGTGAAAATAAAGATTGGGTCATGGCAACGAGGCCATGTTAGGTACCCAAGTACAAAAGATACACTGGAAATAAAGTGAGGAAAGAGGGAAAACCTCATGGGAACCCCCCCACCNTTAGGAAACTGTGTCCTTCACTCCAACACAACCTCGTAGATAATGGAATTTCTGCTCAGTGAAGGTCTTGGTGAAAATGTTTGTCATCTTTTCTACTGAAGGAAAAAACTGTAATTCGATGATCCCCTCGTGTACTAAGTCTCGGATGTACTGCATGTGGATCTCGATGTACTTCGTTGGCTTCCTCTGAACTGGATCACTACATAACTTCAAAGTGCTCTAGTTGTCAAACTAGATGACGATCGGTATATGAAACTGAATGCCCAACTCAGTGAGAAAATGTTGTAGCCACATAGCCTGAATGGTTATGTTAATTACCCCTCTGTATTCTTCCTCAGCTGAAGATAGAGAAATGGAAGCTTGCTTCTTGCTCGACCAACAGAAAGGCCCAGAACCAAGACTAAGTGAGTAACCAGATGTGGACTTGCGATCAATGCTATCACCAACCCATTCGGAATCAATAAACCCAATGAGATCTAATGTGGATTCTTCTTCATAATGAATCCCAAAGGTGATGGTGCCCTGTACGTATCGAAGGATATGCTTTGCATCTTTTCAATGTAGCTCATGCGGCTCTTGCATGAACCTGGAAACTACGCCAACTGCATATGAGAGGTCTGGTCTGGAGTGTGTGAGATACAACAAGCTCCCCACTAGTTGTCTATACAGTGTGATTTCAACCAGCGGAGTCTCCCCGCCATCCTCAAGTTTGACTCCTGATAGGAAATGAGTCAGAGAAGACTTAGAGTCTGTCATGTGAAATCTCTCAAGGAGATCTCGTGCATACTTGGTCTAAGACAATTTGATGCATGATGCATCCTGACTAATGTCGAGTCCAAGGAAGAAGTGTAACAGACCCATGCCCGTCATCAAAAACCTGTCATGCAGAATCCTCTTGACTGCAACAATCGATAAAGTCAAGCACCTGGTGATCAACAAATCATCGACATACATAAATAAAAGTAGAAGTGAATCAGCCATCCTGAGCATGTAGACATTTGGGTCTGATTTACAAAGTGCAAATTTCTATGACAACAAGTAGGAGTCCATCTTGGCATACGATGCCCTCGGGGCATGCTTGAGGCCATAAAGTGACTTCTTCAGTCGACAGACCAAATATGAGTCCTGCATAAATCCTTGGGGCTGCTCCATGTAGATCTCCTTAGAGAGATCACCGTGAAGAAATGCATTCTTCACATCCATCTGATGGAATTCCCATCCTTTGGCTGCCACAATGGAAAGTACCAATCGTATGGAATCCATCTTCGCTACTGCAACGAAGGTCTCATCATAGTCAATACCATGAACCTGCTGAAAGCCTTTGGCGACAAGCCTGGCTTTGTATCTGCTGATCTGTCCATTCGCTGCGCTCTTGGTCTTGTAGACCCATCTACATCTGACAATTTTCCTCCCAGAAGGAAGGGGAACCAGATACCACGTCTGGTTCTCGAGGAGGGAGTTGTACTCCTCCTACATGGTGAATTGCCAAAAGGGATTTCTAGCATCCTCACCATAAGACTATGGATTTGAAGATTGAACCAAGAAAATATGCCTCGAAGGCAATGGTCCAGTGGCAGTGAGTGAAATAAGAGGCTCCTCGAAATCATATCGAGTCCTCCTAGTATCGGTTGGATCACCGACGAGATCCCCTGCATCCTGAAGAGTAGTTTGTGCCAACTTGGGCCTATTCTCTAGCTCTGCAACTGCATCTGGATGCTCTGACCCTGCATCTGACTGTACTGACTCTGAATCTGAATCATCTGAGTCCTCTGAATCAAAACTCTCGTTTGAAGAAGGGTTGACATGTGCATTCTCATCATCTCGGATAGGTGGAATAGTGAAGGTGTCTGTATGCGACTGCTGGGGTACATGCGAGACACTTTCCTTGAATTGGACACTATGCTCAATGATGAGCCAGTCCGAGGAAAGATCAATAAGTCGATATCCCTTCACACCATCAGGGTATCCAACAAAAATTCACGCAGTGCTCTGTGGATCAAGTTCCTTCCTCTTTTTAGAGGGAATCCAGGCCCATGCACGTGAACCAAAAATGTGAAAGTGGGTCACTTCCGATTTGAGGCCGCTCCAAGCCTCGTAGGGGGTCTTATCCTTGACAAATCTATGGGGAGATATGTTTTGGATGTATGTTTCACAATTAAGTGCTTGGGACCATAGTCTCTATGGTAATGACTTTGCGTGCAACATGCAAGATGCCATCTCCTTTAGAGATATGTTTTTCTGCTCAGCAACTCCATTTTGCTGCGGAGTATTGGGAATTGTGTGCTACAGCTAAATCCCTACCTCATGGAAAATATTGTGGATCTCATGATTCACATACTCTCCTTCGTTATCAGTATGGAGGACTTTGATCTTCTTTCTGAACCGTGTCTCAACCAAAGCTTTGAAATCTTTGAGGTGTTGAAAGACCTCATATTTTTTCCTGAGAAAGTAGATCCATGTAAAACGTGAGAAATCGTCAACAAAAATGAGAACAAACCTCGCTTTGTTGATCGATGGATGTGGAAAAGGACCCATGAGGTCTCTATGGATCAGATCTAAAGGTGTGGAAGCTTGCTGAGACTTTCCTTTGTTGAATTTCTCTTGAGGGTGTTTTCCGAGAACACATCCCTCACATAATCCCTTGGAGAAATGGATGTCTGGTAGACCATCAACTAATATTTTATTGCTAAGTTATTGCATGTATCTGAAATTAAAATGTCCAAATCTTTCATGCCATATCCTACTACTTTCATCAACAAGAGTAAGTAGTAAAGCAAAATCAGGTTCAATGAATTCAAAAAATGTATACAATCTAGACTGATGATTTACCTCACCCGTAGCAACCCTGGAGTTGGTTTGCATGTCATAGATGTCCATGACATTTGGTGTGAATACAAATTTCTTTCCGGTGCTGGAATTTTTCATATGATACATAGAGAGAAGGTTGAAAAAAATCTTGGGAACATGCAACACATTCTCGAAGCTTCCGTTGGTGAGTTCAATCCTTCCTTTGTCGGTGACTTTGATAGAAGAGTTGTCCCCCATTAGAATAGGAGGACCTTTGCATGCACCCAAATAAGAATAGACTGCTTCTGATGTAGCCATGTGATTTGATGCTCCTCAATCAACGATCCAAGCATCGAGAGAGGAGTTGATTGCAATCAAGGCATGGCTAGAATTTCCTTTCTTGGAATTTAGATCTTCTGGATTCTTCTTCTTGGAATCCTTGGGGATGCAATCTCCAAGGTTGCTTTTCTGAATTATTTAAGACATCAGATCTATTTGTTTTTTCATGCATGTGGATTCTGAATGGAATCCCTTGTGGTAGTATGTGCATTTCTCTCCTTTTCTCCTTTGGATCTGAAGGCATCGGTGAAAGGTTTTGTGTACCCTTCCTTCTTCAGATGTGCATGAGCTTTCCTCTTATATTTATCTTTATATTTCTGATATTTGTGGCTTCCATCTTTTATAGTGAGTGCATGCGCCTTTGGACCTTTGATTTGGCCCATGTTGATGAGATTGGTTTGCTCTTGTGTCAGGGATTCGATAAAGTCCTCAAGAGAAGGCATATTCTCGGTGGATCCAGAGGTGAATCTGACAGTATGGAATGTAGATACGAATACAGAGAATTCAGGACCAATCTTGGAGAGAATGGTGAGAACCATTTGTTTCTCCTCCTCCGATTTATCAACTCCGCAAGCTTTGAGTTGCGACAGTAAATCCTTGAATTTTGTAAGGAAATCTTGGATTTTGTCGAATCTTTTTGGATCTAATGTGAGCATATCCACCTTTATCATGTGTCCCCTCATCTCATTCTATTTTCCAAAGAGCCCTTCCAATATTTTCCAGGATTCATTGGGAGTCTTACGAGAAGATATGTGAAAAAGGAAATCGGGAGAAGTAAGACTGCAAATTGTTCTGAGTGCCTCATCCATGCGATTCAAGTACTTGGATTTTTCTATGGCTGATGTCGGCTCTGTATCTGTATTCATGGTTAACCAGTACAACCCTCTGGATCAAAGATGTATGGATATTTTCTCCTTCCATGCAAAATAGTTGTAAGGTGTAAGAATGAATTCTTTTAGGAATTCCATTTTTCCGATGTCTTCAATCTTTTGTACCTGCAAAAATTTTGGTGTAGATTTTGCTTAGCAGTCCATCGGATATGATACCATGTAAATGTGTTGAACCTGCACAAAATAGATCTATCTAAACAATGATACACACATATGCAGAGAGAATAGAAGAAATAAGATGAAGGAGATAAAGAATGGAAGAATTCTCATTAATTGTTGTGAATAATGAATAATTTACACATGATATACTCTGTATATCTCAATGAGTTTTAATTGAGGTGAACCAATGCACCATAGTGGTGGTATAGAGTGATATGGACACACACCAGTAGTTACGGGAGTGAACTGCCACCTAGTTGAGTTAACTAGTCAACTAGTCTTTAGTTAACTGATTGAACATAGAGTAGTGAGGAGTTAACTCAGGGAATCAAGGATAATGCACCACTTTGGTTATTATACCAAGGAAATTTCTAATTATCATGGTGATGATCCCAATGTTTCATGGTGATGATCCCAATGCAACATCTAAACTCAACTCAACTAGTCAAACTGAAGTGTCAACTGAAAGACAATATTCTCCCCTAAAATATAGGAGACTGAATAATGAATAATTATGAATAATAAACAAGGAATAACCTTAGGAAAAATGAATCCTTGGTGTGTGTGAAGTAAATCCAACACAATTTAACTTCAATTTATCATGTATTGTAATAGGGTTTTGGAAAGAACAAAGTAGGATTTTAAGCCCTAGAATTTATGTATAAATATGTAATGGGTTGGGAGAATAGGGGTTCCCTTTTTATTCTATTGAGTATGGCAGTTCTTCTCGAGCGTTACTAAGTAGATGATGCAGAGAGAGAGAAAGGATTGCATTGCAGAGAGGCTAGGATAGGAACAAAGAAAGATAACAATGTTGTATCTTTGTAAGTGCAGTGCGCAAGCCTGAGACAATTACCAAAAGCATAATAAAGAAGCCAACCATTGTGGATGTAGCCCATAGTTGGGTGAACCATGTTAAATATTGTGTTGGATGTATTTTGTGTAATTGTTCATGGAATCTGTATGGATGCATATTATATTAGACGTGTCTTATGTGTAATCATTGCGCAATAGTTATGACAACTACAGTATTGGGTTTATGTTGTAATATGGAATATAATGGTAATATGAATATGAAGTTCACTACAATATTCCATATATAATATAGTATGTAGAACATAAATATTTAGCAAGCAATGGTAGAACAACAATGATATAACCAGATCAATATCAAAACAATACCGAAATAACACTAGAAAGAGCACCTTTATTAATGATAACAATGTTCACTTGCCTCTTCGAGGGGAAAACCTCTAGCAGAGCAGAGATCTATTACAATAATCTCCAAGACAAATTTCATGCCCTCTACTCCTATTTATACTAAATTTATCTATCAAATGAACAATCTAAAGGAAGATCTTCTAGAAGTGAAATCTTCTATTAGGTCTTATTACATTTGACTTATTCTTCCTTATTACTAGGCCTTATTAATATTGGCCTTTATTACATGGAAAATATATTATTCTACCTACATGAGGGGTTATGGAGGTTATGTCCCTAACATTCCCTCCCTCTTAAAAAACATCCTTGACCTCAAGGCTTGAGATGAAAAAATTGTTGCAGAATGGTAGATGGCTCCAAGGTGACATATGTTGGAGTTGTATCTTTCCACTATACTAAAACTTCCTTGATGGTGCACTGACAAAGATGATGCTCATGTTGTTCCAAGACTTCTTATGGATACAACCAGATGGATCCTTCTTCATCCAACTCGAGGAGGCTAGTTTGAGTTTGGAACTTAGTTCCAATCCCCTTCTTTAAGAAGGAGACATGAAAAACAAGATGGATCTTAGAATGATTGGGAAAAGCTAATTGATAGGCCACGTGCCCCATGCACTTGAGAAATGTATAAGGACCATAAAATTTGGGAACCAATTTCTGAAAATGTTCGTCCTTGAGTGAATTCTGCTTATAAGGTTGCAGTTGAAGAAATAGCTGGCCTCCTTCAACAAATTAACATTCTAAGTGACCTTGATATGCTTGTTGCTTCATGTAATTCTGAGCCATGACCAAATTCTATTTGAGGGTATGGAATAGCCTCACAAACTATAAGGTTTTGGTCAACTGCCTAGAACTTCGAGACACTGGGCATCTATGAGAGAAATGAAGTTGGATTGTGTCCATATACTTCCTCAAAAGGATTCATACGAGTAGCTATATGGTAATAAGTGTTGTATCACCATTCATCTAGTGGTAGCTAGTGAACCCATTGATTTTTTCTTTTAGATTCAAAACACCTCAAATATGTTTCCAAACACTTGTTGACAACTTCAGTTTGAACATCAACCTAGGGATGATAGGCAGTGCTAAGATGCAGTTGGGTTCCCTATAGCCTGAACAGTTCTTCCCAAAAATTATTGGTGAAAGTGGGATCTCAATCATAAAAAATAGAATGAGTCATGCCATGAAGCTTGAAGACATGATCCATGAAAATTTGAGCCACGGTGGAGGTGATAAATGGATAAATGGGTGTTGACGAGAAAAGAAATGAAAATACTTGGAAAAACGAACAACTATCACCATGATGACTAAATTATTTCTCGATTTAGGTAACCCAACAATGAAATCCATAGATATGTTCCTCCAAATAATTGGTGGAATCGATAATGATTGCAGTGTACCAAGAGCTCTAACTATTTATCCCTTGTTGTGTTTAGAACCATCATATTCCACCACAAAAGTGTAAACATCCTATTTCATACCATCCCAAAAAAAAAAACTTTTGACCTGATCATAGGTTTTGGTAAACCCTGAGTGCCCAGTTGTGGGTGCAACATGAAGCTCAGAAAGCACCGTGGATTTAAGTTGTGACTATTTACTTAAGTACATAAGGTGTTTTTAGAAAATATCATCATTGTGCCAAGAGTACCCTAGGGAAACAAGAGAATTAGCTTGCAATTGTTGGGTCAGATGCAAAATTTTGGTATCTTGTAGCCATTTTTGGTGATCAACTTGGAGAATATATGGTACAATGAAGGATAGGGAAAAAAGGGACCCTTCATATTGTTTTCTTGAAAGAGCGTCAACAATCGCATTTTCTTTTCATTTCTTGTAAATGATATCATAATCATATCCAAATAACTTAGTCACCCATTTTTGTTGCTTCGAGGATGAAGGGCGTTGCTCTAGAAAATACGTGAGGCTTTGATTGTCTATCTTAATCTAGAAACATTTCCCTTGATATTCCCAAATGTCGCTCTGATAGTTATTTGCTTGTAAAGGACAAAGGATGACCATCTTGCATAAGGACTGCTCCAATTCCTCTCCTAGAAGCATCACATTCCAAGACAAAGGTATTTTTGAAGTCAGGAAGGTCCAATAAAGGAGTGGTGCACATAGCCACTTTAAGGGCTTGAAAGTCCTGATCAACTATGGGAGTCCAAGTGAAATAATTATTTTTAAGGAGAGAAGTGAGAGGCACTACAATATTTCCATAATTCTTAACAAACTTGTGATAATAGCCTATTAATCCTAGAATACCATGAAATATTTTGAGATTCTTGGGGTGAGGCCAATATTACATTGCTTCAATCTTCTTAGGATCCACCCTGACACCTCCCTTTCCAACAATATGACCCAAGTACTCAACTTCGCAGGCTCCAAAAGAACATTTATATTTTTTGATGAAAAATTGGTGCTGAGAGAGTAGATGAAGAAATCGATCCACATGAGCAAGCTGGGATATCCAAGTTTTACTATAGATGAGAATATAATCAAAGAAAACTATGACAAAATGATGGAGAAAAGGACAAAATACATGATTCATGAGGCTTTGGAAAGTGGATGGAGAATTACACAAGCCAAAGGGCATGACCAAGAACTCATAGTGGCCCTCATGAGTTCAAAATGTAGTCTTAGGGATGTCAGCCTCTTTCATACGTATCTGGTGGTATCCATAATGAAGATCAAGTTTAGTAAAGAACTGGGCACCACTTAATTCATCCAAGAGATCATCAATGAAATTAATGGGAAATTTGTCTTTGATGGTGAGTTTTTTTAGGGCGCAAAAGTCAGGACACATGTGCCAAGAGACTTATTTCTTAAGTACCATGACCACAAGGGAAGAATAGGGGCTAGTACTAGGATGGATAATGCTTGCGTTAAAAAATTCTTGAACAATTTTCTCAATTTCATTTTTCTGGGAAAATGGACGACGATAGGGACAAACATTGGGAGGAAGGCTTCCAAGGACAAGGGGAATGGAATGATAATGAATTCTAGGGGAAGGAGGAAGGCCCTGAGGAGTGGAAAAAATAGCTTGATGTTTGGAGAGGATGGATTGGAGGTCAAGAGGCACAGAGGGTGTCTTAGTGGCGTGAATGGAATGGAGTTGTGCAATAATGTCAGAATGACCTTTTTTTAGGATCTTTTCCATGCGATGGGAACTGATGATCTTAGGGGAACCTGTTGTGATTCCTTGGAACTTATACTATTGGCCCTCCTGGTTGAATTGCATGGTTAATTCCTTAAAATCCATGAGAATGGTGCCCATATTCCTTAGCCATTTGACACCCAATGCAATATCACGACCACCCATGTCGATATCAAACATATGAGATTTCATGTGGTAGTGGCCAATTTGGAGACAAATATTTTTATAATGCCCCCCACATTTCATGGACCCACCATTGGAAATCATGATTTTAAAGTTGTTTACTGCTTGGATATAAAAATTAGTTTCTTAGGAAATGTGACAATGAATAAGATTATGGGTGCTTTCAATGTCAACTAGGATGATGACCTTCCAATTATTAATGTAACCAATTAGCTTGAGGGTTTAGGGAGCAGAGGAGCCAGTGAAAGCATTCAGGTAAATGATCAGTTCAACTTTTGTAGGGTCATAAGGTCAAGTCATGTCAATGGGTTCAGGTGACTCAACTACCAGGGGAGCCTCGACATCTTATTCAATTAAAACATCCTCACGGTGGCCATAAAAAGATTTTGTTTCTTACACTTGTGCCTAGGAAAATATTTTTCATGACAATTATAACAAAGGCCCTTGAGCTAGCATTCAACCATTTCTTCTCGAATCAATTTATGAATATTTAATGGAGCAGAATGAGGAGGGAAAGTGATTGGTTTAGAGCAAGGAATGAAGGAGGGATTTTTGGTTTCATAAGAGACAACTTGTTGTTCTTTCTTAGCTCTTTTAGTATCTTCCACCCAACTTTGAGGGTGAGCCATGAGGACATGGACACATATATCATCCTTGAGGCCACTAATAAAAAATTCTCAGAAAAAAAAAAAGAAAAAAACATTAGACATTCCCTCTATGCAAAAATCCAATCTCTCAAAAGTAGCTATAAAGTCTCCCACTGTGTGTGATTGTTTCAACTTTGTCAAATGTCCTAAATGGTTGGTGTCAATGTCAAATCATTGATAAATCTCTACAAAAAAACGTGTCCAATCCACATACCCTTGGCAGACATTTTTTCTCCATTGCCACCATTGCCAACGTTCTTGATCTAGATGGAGAACACCATACCGGAGTTTGACCAACTCATCTATAATGTCATACAAATAGAAATAATGTTTCATTTGAGTTACCTAGTAGGTGGGATCTGAGCCATCAAATTTTTCCACATCCACACGTGGAAGGCACACGTCACGATGAAAGTGATGGTGCTAAAAAGTATGGGAATTGGAGGAATTTTCACCTTCGGGGTGTAAAGGTGGGTCATAGGAGGTAAGGTCTATATGTATATTCAGCTTGGCGTATATCATTCCAGTGAAGGATGCAAGTTGGGTAGAAAGTTCATGTTAGAAGGTTTCCATTTTTGCATCTATGGAGGAATGTGTGTTTTTATTGATAGTGGAAATATTGGCAATGTGCCGCCGCACTTCTTATTGGTCCCTGTGAAAGTAGAGGACAAGGAATTGAAGTGGGCTTCCAAGTCTTGGATATGGGTGTGGGCCATGATGAAGGGGTAAAATTGAAAGGGATAGGTTGGACCATACAGAAAAGGGGTTATGAGTGAACGGTATCAAAATGATCATGGAGATGAGGGGAATTCAATGGGGTGAGTCCCAAATAAGGGGGTCGGAAGGGGTTCATGTCCACAGGAAAAAAAAAAATTTGATGAAAAATGATAGGTATGATTGCAATTAGGGAGAAGAGAGGAATCTAATGGGATAGGGCTCAAATAATGGTGCCAGCAGGATCCATACTTTTTTTTTTACTCCTACAGAGTTATACTCTGATTTGAAGAATACTATAGTGTTGAAATGCCCAAATTCTTAACATGAAGAAATTTGTAGTAATTTCACAACCAGAATGTAGGAGGCATAGTTGCATGGCAATAGATCTTATCTATTATGTTTCTATTTTTGTCCTAAGGGTTAGGGTATTTAGGGTTTCTACAGACAATGGTTTTCCCTGTGTTATAGATCTCTGATATATGTGTGAGTTCCAACAGTAGTACTCAAATCAATATCTCAGGGAACCAACTAAGGAGGCTAGACCGTGCCTGTTAGGACCACATATTGTACCCTTTTTGCCCATACTTTTTGCCATTATTATACCCTTCATCACCTGTATTCAGACTCATATTATCACTTCATCTGATCACTCCAAGGTATACAACGTCCTTTCTCATCACTATATGTTTAATTTGTTTTACATAATACTTTACATTACTTTTTGACCTAACCATTGATTAGAAGTGCATAAGTGTCCATATTTGCAGAATAGTATTCAAGGCCGATGCTGAAACACAGAACTATCTAAGTCGCTGCTGAAACACGGACGCTGCTACACAGTCCGAAGATGCAGATGCTGAAACACAGAGCTGCTACACAATCTGATGACGCATAAGCCGAAACACGGAGCAATCACTCAGTTCAGAAGTGCAGTTGCTGAGACACAGAGGAGGCCGCCACGATGCTGAAACACGAGTCCTGACAGCTAGCAGTCAAACCGACACAGTCAAGAGCGCAATTCACGTGGCT